>CAXHSM010000639.1:0-53000 GCA_964019185.1 Maratus speculifer
TGTAAATGATTTATGCTTTTTGAACATTACTACGGCCTCTTGGATATTGAAAATTTTGAGTAAAGCATTTATAGTCAATTTATAGACACTCAAATAAAATCTGTTACAATGTACTGTATGGGGAAAAATCATTTGCAATGTATTTTAATAAAGTTGCAATATTTACAAAAATATTGAAATTAATATAAATCTTTGCTTGCACCACAAGATGCTTAATGTATGTTATGAAAACACTATCGAATCCTCAAAATTAGAAGAGAAGAGACATGGAATCATCACTAATGGACCGTGTTCTCCCTATTTATTTAGTACGTAAAATTATTGAATAGCAAGTTTCGTTTTTTTTATTTCTGGAATATCTAACCTTTTATAAAATTATAATATTTAATATTACTTGTGAGATTTTGGAATTCCCAATAAAAAAGGAATCAGATACGGCAATACTGTGGCATTCACCGTCTAACTGCATTTTTATTGAGGGGAATCCAAATGCTCACCAGTATGTTTAAATAGCTATTTTAATTTTGTAAGATGATAGATATTCCACAAATAAAATTAAAGGAAATTTATATTTAAAATTTTCCACTGTACATTCCAATACTAGTGAGAACTTGGTCCATTAAGTATGACATCACGCCTCCTGTCCTAAGGCCTTGAGGATATCGATGGTAGTGTATGGTGCATTAACTTTATTGTTCACTTATCGGAACAAAATATTACGTATAAAAAACATTTCATATTTATTTACTTAGAACAGGTGTCACAAATAAAAATTAAAAAGTTGACATGTTTCGGTTCATTCATAAGAACCGTATTCATAACACATAAAGTCAGTAGAAAACTAAATGACACTGGATATAAATATAATTTAAAAACCCAAAACACAAAACAATGCACCCCCTATGATCGTGAATAGCCATTGATACCGCGGCATATAAATATAATATATTTTGATCATATACTAAATTTAATATGTATAAAATTAATATTAAAATAAGTAGAAAACTAAATGACACTGGATATAAATATAATTAAAAAACCCCAAACACAAAATATTGCGTCCCCTATGATCGTGAATAGTTTTTATTTGTGACACCTGTTCTAAGTAAATAAATATGAAATGTTTTTTATGCGTAAATGAAAAAGGTGAAGTGATTTTGTTTTAGTTTTTAGTTTTAAAAAAACGAAAGCTAACAGCAGTTTTAACAAAATATTACGTTTTCAGTTTTGCATAAGAGCTATTTATTAGATGTGCAATTTTATATTTGGTATACATATTTAAATAAATTTACTTTTAGTATATTAATGGTGTGTATGATTTCTAAAGATAATATACCAAATTTTGTAAAACAATATGTTTTTTTTTTTCGACATCAATAATAGTCACTGACACAAAACAATTTTGATAGAAAAAATATATAAGAAGGAAATAGTATGGATAAAATTTCATAGTATGTAATTTTGGAATTCTTTTCAGTATGCTTTTCTCTTTAATTATCATTTCGAAAATTAAATACGTTAAAAATGCTGATGCTCATCCAACGTAACCAAAGAAAAATTTATCTGCTAAAATTCAAAAAGAAAGACTTTCAAAATTTTTTTTTAATTCACAGAAAGAAAAAGTTTATTTACAAATAATAATAATAATGACACTCTTCTAAAAAGCTGTTTAAAATAATATTTATTTATCATTTTTTATAAATAAGTAAGATTTAATCAATTTAAAAGTTTGAGTTTTATTTTCTAATGTAACTTTAAAGCTTTTAATGATTTTGAATATTTATTTATTTTCAAATTGTATGTAGAATGTATGATGTATTTTTGGAAGATGATTCTCTTTTTTTTCTTTCTATGTATCAGCTATTAAATTATAACAAAAGTAGACTTTCAAAAATAATAGTTACTCATTATGGATGTGCATAATTTAAAATACGAAAATAAAACATGTGTAAACTATTCATAAAATGCATTGCAATTCAATAAATAAATAAATAAATAAATAAAAATATATTTAAATGCTTTTAATATACAGTAATGATCTATTAATAAATTTCGGGTGCTATTTTCTTATCCCGTGGACCTCTCTCGAAAAAACTAGATAATACGCAAACTATTTGTGAAATATACAGATTGGCATAAATTTTTTAATTACTAAAGAATAAATAAATTAGTTAAAGATTAATAATAATGAAAATGTAAAACGTGAAATAAAAAAAAATCACTTGATGACATATAAACAAATGTAACGTGTTTAATTTAAAGTGAATGTTACATTTATGATTACCTATTATAGGCATTTAATCTTATAGTTTGGTGATAGTTTTTTGATCGATGGAAAAATAGTAAAAGAAGCACCTTTATAAGTCCTAAAATGATAAAACTATTAATTAACTGTCTATTGCGTTGGATAAAGTGGCTCATTTCCAATTAAAACATATATTTGAATTGAAATTTCAATGAAATGTAGAATAATGACATATCCAAGAGTGTGGAAAATTGGTTTACAAATATCTCGACAACTAATTGTCCGATAAATTTCATTCTTTATGCAAAATTTATGATTTTTTATTGTCTTGTACAATCTCTCCTAATAAAATAAGATTTATCATATACCTTTCACCAAAACGAGTATTTTGAGAGAGCAAAAAGTAAATCCAAATAATCGAGATTACTAATAATTACTAGGATTTTTTCCATTATTACATAATAAGTAACTATCGAATTTCGAATCTCTATCTCAATTTTTTGAAAGATAGAGAGCATTTTGACACACAGAAAGACAAGAATTAAGACAGATGGACGGACGCAAATTCGTTTGTTTAAATGTATGTTTTCGGAATCTTCAGCGTCTGAATCGTGTAACTCCCTGGTTGCAAGACTTACCGTATACTATTTATGATGTATAAGTAACATTCTATACTACGAGGGATGGGTAAGTAAAAATAAAATTGGTTGGCATACAACTCTGGCTGCCCATAAAAAATACGCTTTTTGGAATACGGTAGCGTTCGATTTTTGCGTAAATTTCGTCCAGAGACTCTCCTGATGCCCCTGCAGCTCAGAATTTTAACTTGTTGATTAGTTTCCGAGATATTAATCACGAAGCGCAACTCACTCTCATTAAGATGTCAATTATTTGATGTTAGGGGAAAATCAAAATCTGCACATGCGCATAAACACATTTACGCAACAAAACGAGGCAGAAAATATTTTTCCGAGTTTTTTTCTATTTCTGGATCATTTTGTTTAAATAAAAATCTACAAAAAAGCTCGTCACAATAATACTGATTAATTAAATTGAAAAATATATTTCGAAATATCGTACTTTTAGGTCTCATATGCAAAAAACAATTCGAAAATATGTTGCAATTGACACTTTGAAAAACAAAATTTCAAAATAATAATAATAATAATAATAATTTTCCGAAAAAGGTTTTATTTCTTACGTCAATGCCCCTTCAGTGCGCATTTTTAAAGATATAAAAACAGACCAGAAATATACTCTTAAAGTTGAAACTTTTTTAAATTGATGGTGTAATTGATTTTGAAAAATATGGATTTTAAACCTTTAAAATACACTCTCAAAAGAAGGTCCCTTTCGATTCATGGACAGGTTACTTTTTTACACAAAAAAATTTAAATATGTATGTTTCAAAACAATCTTTTAAATGTATCTCAATAAACCATATTTCCACCCTCAACCAAAATTTCGAAAAATTTAAAAAGTTATATATTTTATTTTTTCAATATAAAATGAGCGAAAAATTTGACGAAATCAATAAAAAAAATTGTTTCTTAGTGTTTTTTTTTCCTGTAGGGCTTATTTTTGTGTGCGTACGTATCGACAAACCAAATGTATATTCTTAAAACTTTAGTTTTAAGAATATATATTTGGTTAAGAATACATATTATCTTATAATCTATGGAGCAATCTGTTTTGAAAAATATTACTCTTTCAAATACACCGGCCAATGGGCACGTAGAGACTATTCTTTCCACTCAAAGTCACTAAATGTTCATAACGCACTCTTTTTAGAACAATTCAATAAAAATTTTAAAACGCTCGGATAGAAAAACTGATTTATTTTTAATAAAATGAATAAAAGTATATTCGAAATTTTTATGTCGCGGTGCTGTTCGTTTTTGGTACGCATAGACTCAAAAAATCAAATTTCGCTGACAGTAAAATACCAAACAGCATGTCCTTTCAATTTAATATCTTTTCGCGATTTTTTCCATTTAAAAGTATACGCTTTGACAAAATTGACTGAAAGATATAAAATCATTAACTTTGAGTTTCATTTAAGAATCATTTGGAAATTAGATAACACATTTGAAAAGTGATTAATATCACGGCCCCAGGCTGGAGGACAGTCTCAACCAGTATTCACGTATAATTACAATAATTACACATAATATTATGTATTATTATATGCAGTTATGTATGTATTACATGCATATGTATATGTGTATGTGTGCTTTTCTATGTATGTATGTTTTGTGTATTTTTATATGTGTACATGAACATATATGAACATCTATTATGGGCATAAGGATTTGTATTATACGTATTGTGAAATTATTTGTAACTAGTATATATGGATTATAAAATTATATGTAAAAATTATATATATTACACATATAATCACATATAATCACAATAATAGAAATTACAATTTATACAAATGTATGCAAATTTTGAATGGAATTTACAAATATATTATGTTTTCTAACACATTATATAAATTTTGTTTTTAAATTATATTTTAATACACAAATTTATATTGATGTCGCATGCAACCCTAGTAGTACTCACTAAGATAACTTCCTAATTTTCCCATTTTACTAATTTGAGATGTTAAACTTAAAATGAAAAAAATCATTTCTTTTTATTCTAAAGATTATAAATTTTCTAGAGTTATATCGCAAAATTTCTCTGAGGTCACATATGATCCCATGATGCTAGGAGGATTAAAAACTAGAACACTTTATGTATATATATATACATTGTTTTTTATCTAGAGACTGTCAGAACTCTTGTTTTTTTTTCTAATATAATGTATTTTCACGGAGATTAAATATAAGGAATCATCGAATGTTATCGTGAGTTTACAATTGGCTTATGCTGAATTTGAAATGCATATGGGTTTGTTAATATTACAAATGCTTAATAAGAATAAATATAAAAGCATAATATAAACCTCCTTTTGTACTACAAAAAATACAAGATAAATCATCGTCATAGTTTAAGAATGACTTTCATCATTATATGAAAGATAAATTTAATTAAAACATTTTTTAAATATTAAATCAACAAAATTAGACTTTAAGAAAATATATAAAAAAATCAAATATCACCGTTTACAAAAGACATAAATTAGCAAATTTTAAATATATTTATTATAAGTTTTTATTGCAATACAGTATATTCATACATATATTTCATTATCGCATTAACAGTTTAAGTATATGTGAATCTAAAGTTTTGTAAAGCATGTAAGATAAAAGACATTTATTTTCATTTTTTTCGACTCATACTTTATTGTATTAAAATTGCCTTTCAGGCTGGAAAAAGGATATATATATATATCATCATCATCAACCGAAACAACCGATCCACTGCTGGATGTATTTCTCCTAGGGTGGACCTTAAATGCCATGATTTTTTTAAATTATTATTTTGACAAGTCTCACCCCCCTATTTTGTTTCTTTTGATACAAAAACATTATGTAAAAAGTTTGAGCAATAAATTCAAATATTTAGAGGTAGCTCAATTGACCTGAAATTTATAAAATTAGGAAAAAATTTAGAATATTAGCTACAGAAATAAGTAAGCACTTTAAATGTTTTAATGATTTAATTGTGACAATTTATCATAGAAGGCGGCAGCCTTCAAGTGAAGCAGCTTTAAACCTACCATCGTCAAAACCTACCATCGTCATAAGGGTAGATGCGGAACTTCATATATACAGCTAACTCAACTTCAAAGGAAATCGGAAAAGCCGCCTTCTAATAACTCAGCAAATATTGGTCAGAATGGTCCAATTTTTTTAATATAGTCTTATATTCCCAGTCTAATCCTATCCTATAATTTTTACATTTCTACGTGCCGTATATTTTTAGATCTCGATAACCATTTTTAAACTGAAAACGATGGTGTTTGTTCCTGATAATGAGATCTAGAAAACGGGCTGGGAGATTTTATTAAAACTTATATATAATATGAATCTCTTTAAGATAGAGGGAATAAGACTTGCCTTGTTTCTAGGAAAACTCTTGTTTGTTATATATTGATCTTGGAAAATTGGACTATATTAGCTCGCGGATTACATGTTATTATATGGGTTAGCAGACGGAGACACTGCAAATAGGCAAATGTAGTAATGGTCACAGTTAAAACACCCGCATCGAAGCAATAAATGTTTTTGAAACTACAAAAACATCTTATCATGCGCTTTAAAACATTCAATAAATATATACTAAATCAAATTTCTATTTATTTTGCCTTTATTTTTCGTAAGAAGAAAATATTACGTTTCTTACATTGGATATTTTTGCATTTTGTGGAAAAAATATTTTGAATCCTTTTTTAAAATAGGAAAATATTTTTTAATTATACATATTCAAGATACTTTTCACTTATGATTTTCTTTTAAAGTTTACAAACAAAAATTATTTTTAATAAATTTGCTTTAGAATTCCATGTATTCATACGCCGTTTAGATAGTTTTGTTTTGAATCGTAATCGAATTCGCTGGCGGTAAGCTTTGTACTTGGCACTTGTTGTTTTTAGCATGTATGTTGTGTAATTTGCGAAATAATGGTTATTATGGTAATATAGGTATTGTGTTATTTGGAGAAACTGAAAGGCCCCCTTTTTTGGATAAAATAATATGGTGAATCCAAGTACACGAATCAAAACAAATTGATTCGTCTGTCTGTTGGCATGAAATAATTCAATTTCAGGAGACGAACGTGAAGCTAAACCATCTATAATGAAAAAGAAAGGTAAATAAATATTTTTTGGCACTCATTATTAAAGTATTATTTAAAAAGTATAAGTGATGTATACATTAGTTAGCATGTTGATTTGATTTCAAACCAACATAAACTATCACAGAATGTGTAAACTATTGCTAAATTTTGGTAAACAAACAATATTTATAATTGACCAACAGTTTAACCAAGTGCTTGTGAATTCTAAAATTCTCAAAATAGATTGTTTTTAAGTTTATAGATGTCCTTATTATATGAATTAATTAACAATAATTATATGAATTAATTAACAATACTAAGTTTTAAAGTGTTGTAAAAATTGTGCTTTTTTATTTCATTTATTAATTTCTGTGATTAATAACCCAGGATGTTAATTTTTAGATTAAAATTGCTTGAATATGTTATTCAAAATGCATTTATTACTTTTTCTTATGCATTTTTGTCGCTATTAATTTTCATTTTAAAACTGTGCCTTTTTAGCTTAGCTTAATGGCCAGTAAATCCAGGTTTTAAACATTTTTTAAAATAAGTAAGTGCACTTATTATTGGAAATTGTGAACAAACTAGTATTTATCAACAAATTACAGCAGTATTTTGATAATTCAAAAGAAAGTAATGAAGTTAATTTGTTCTTACATGCATTAGTGACTGTGGCTATAAAGATTTCAGAGATTTAAAAACAAATTAGTTGCACTCATTGTTTTTTTTCTTCATGTACACACAGTGCTTGTACAACATGCATTAGTGATTGCATTTTTAATTAATTTTGTGTATTTTACAGATTGTTGCACAGCAATTTTGCTGCAGCCTGAGTGTTTTGTTTTTGTTTTGTTTTCATGTGCTCTAAGTGCTATACATGCAGTAGTTGGACTGCTTTAACGAGTTTTATTTTAGCGAGTGAGAGTTTTAGGCCATTTTTTTCTAATATAAACGTTATTGTTTTAATGTATTTGTTTCACAATATTGTCACTGGATTTTTTTAGTTCAGGTATCTCTCATTTCTTCCAGATATTGGGAATCTGCATGTTACCGCATAGTTTGCTGCATCTGTTAATTTTTGTTGTTTGTTTTCATATGGGCATAGTGCTCATACATTTGTTATTGACTGCGGCTTTGAGAAATTTCATGTGTTTTAGAGACCATTGCATAAGTTTGCTGCATCCAGTAATTTGACATGCACCCAGCTCTCATTATCCATTAGTGACTGTAGCTTTAACATGTTTCATGCATCCTATTATTTCATTAATAATTTCGAAATTCCATGTTTATATTTTAAAATGTTATTTAGCAGTTGCCACGGAGGTACTACAGCGCATCATTGTAGTCTGCATTAGATGCTGTTCAAAATAGAATTTTTTTTTCTTTTTTTCTTCCTAAGAGTCTGATGATTTAAATCCAAGCGTGAAAAATTTTTTCTCAGATCACAAACCAAATACAAAAGTATTGTAATAGTTAATATTACGTTATAGAAATCAATAATCAAAATATAAAAGCATTAGCTTTACAGCTTAGAACATAGCGTTATTAATAAACTGCATTTATAAATTGGACATCTAAAATGGAAAATCTTAATATATTTTTATAATGTTAGAATTTACAAGCACTAAAAGTTGGGTAAGCAAATAATTCTTAACCAAATATTAAAGATAACATTGGTTTAAAAAGAAATAACTTATACTTCTATCTTCTATGCTTTAATAATGAGTTTCATAAAATATAAATTTAACCCCCTTTTTTTCTACAGATGTTTTAATTTCATATTCATTGTCTCGAAATTGAAGTATTTCTTTCTAACATTCTTTTACAAAAATGTTTGATAATTAACGCTTTTTTTATTTAAAAAAAAGGCCTTGTTTCTACTAATGAACACAAAATCCTCAAATAACTTTGAATCCATTATTTAAATAAATTGCATAACATACCTAAGAAGAAAACATATTTAAGATTAAATTTAATACAAGAAATTAAAAATTTTTAATTCAAATAATGTAAAGTTACTAACACACTAACAAATAAATATTTTAAAATACTAACAGCTAATAATGGGCGATAAATAATTACATTTTTTAGTTTTGTCATTTCTAAAATGTAATTGTTTAAATTCTATTTGAGTTGAACCTCATCCAAACCCTAAGAAATATTCTATCGAACCTTAATTTAATCTGAAAAAAAAAAAAAAAAAAAAAAAAAATCTGACAATACACACTGACAAGCATAGTTGTATAATATAGACGCACACCATGTGCAGAAAATTTTATGAAGAAACAATTTTTATTTATTTATTTCAACAAAGAATTGCATTAAAAAAAAAGTGTATCTCAACAAAGAATCATGTAAAAAACCCCAACATTTCGAGAAAATACCACACGAAAAACATGAATTTCGTCCAAAGACCGCAAAAAAAAAAAAAAAAAAAAAAAAAAAAAAAAAAAAACAATTCAATCTATGAATCGCATAAAAAATACAAAATCCATGAATCGCTAAAAAAAGAAAGCAAATTGCATTAAAAATGGGAATTATGTCCGCAAATTGCTTAAAATGTGAATTACGTCCATGAATCATGTAAAAAAGCGAGAATTATATTCGTAAATTGTATGAAAAATGCAAATTACGTCTATGAATCGTGTAGTAAAACATGAATTATGTTCATAAATCGCTCAAAAAACACGAATTTTGGAGGCAGAAATCTGAAACGGAAATTACCTCTATAAAACGCATAAAAATAGCGACTTGCATTCATGAATTGCATAAAAAATGCAAATTACATCCATGAATTGCATAAAAACGTGAATTACATTCATAAATCACTCAAAAAATGCGAATCACTTCCATGAAGTGTGCAAAAAAAACACGAATAACGTTCAGAAATTGCAAAAAATGCGAATTATGTCCAAGAATTGGTAAAAAAAAGCGAATTACATTCATAAATCCTATAAAAACACAAATAATGTCAATAAATTGATCAAAAACACAAATTTTGTCGATAGAAAGCTCAAAAGATGCAAATTATGTCTATGAATCGCATAAGTATAGCAAATTACGTCCATAAATCATGTAAGATGTAAATTACATTCATTAATCGCATAAAAATTGCAAATTATGTCTATGAATCGCTCAAAAAAAGTGAATTGCATAAAAAACATGAATTGTGTTCACAAATCGCTCAAAACGTGAATTACGTCCATGAATTGTTTAAAAAAGTGAGAATTACGTTCAAAAATTGTATGAAAAACACAAATTATGTCTATGAATTGTGTAGTAAAACGGGAATTATGTTCATAAATCGCTCAAAAAACACAAATTTTGGCAGCAGAAAGCTGAAACGCAAATTACGTTCATAAATCACTCAAAAAATGCAACTCACTTCCATGAATCGTGCAAAAAAATACTAATAACATTCAGAAATTACAAAAAATGCGAATTAGGTCCAGCAATTGGTAAAAAAAGCGAATTACATTCATAAATCCTATAAAAACACAAATAACGTCAATAAATCGATCAAAAAACGCAAATTTCGTCCATAGAAAGCTCAAAAGATGCAAATTATGTCTATGAATCGCATAAGTATAGCAAATTATGTCCATAAATCATGTAAATTGTAAATTATATTCATTAATTGCATAAAAATCATGAAATATGTCCATGAATCGCTCAAAAAAAAAAGCGAATTGCATAAAAACATGAATTGGGTCCACAAATCGCTCAAAACGTGAATTACGTCCATGAATTGTTTAAAAAAGTGAGAATTACGTTCAGAAATTGTATGAAAAACACAAATTATGTCTATGAATCGTGTAGTAAAACGGGCATTATGTTCATAAATCGCTCAAAAAACACGAATTTTAGCAGCAGAAAGCAAACGCAAATTACGTTCATAAATCACTCAAAGAAAGCAAATCATTCCATGAATCATGCAAAAAAATACTAATAACATTCATAAATTACAAAAAATGCAAATTAGGTCCAACAATTGGTAAAAAAAAGCGAATTACATTCATAAATCCTATAAAAACACAAATAACGTCAATAAATCGATCAAAAAACGCAAATTTCGTCGACAGAAAGCTCAAAAAATGCTAATTATGTCTACGAATCTCATAAATATAGCAAATTACATCCATAAATCATGTAAAATGTAAATTACATTCATTAATCGCATAAAAATCACGAATTATGTCCATGAATCGCTCAAAAAAGCGAATTGCATAAAAAATGTGAATTATATCCACAAAACGTGAATTACATCCATGAATTGTCTAAAAAAGTGAGAATTATGTTCATAAATTGTATGAAAAATGCAAATTACGTCTATTATTTGTGTAGTAAAATGGGAATTATGTTCATAAATCGCTCAAAAAATACGAATTTTAGCAGCAGAAAGCTAAAATGCAAATCACGTCTATAAATCGCATAAAAATAGGGAATAGCATTTTGCATTCATGATTTGCATAAAAAATGCGAATTACATCCATGAATCGCTCAAAAAATGCAAATTACATCCATGAATTGCATAAAAATGTGAATTATGTTCATAAATCACTCAAAAAATGTGAATCATTTCCATGCATCGTGCAAAAAAACACGAATAACATTCATAAATTGCAAAAAGTTGTGTAAAAGTGTTACGTCCAAGAGTTGTGTGAAAAAAGCGAATTACATTTATAAATCCTATAAAAACACAAATAACGTCAATAAATTGATCAAAAAACACAAATTTCGTCGACAGAAAGCTGAAAAAACATAAATTATGTCTATGAATTGCATAAAAATAGCAAATTACGTCCATAAATCATGTAAAGTGTAAATTACATTCATTAATTGCATAAAAATTGCGAATTATGTCCATAAATTGCTCAAAAATGCAAATTACATTCATAAATCGCATAAAAAACACTAATGATGACCATGAATTGCGCAAAAAATGCGAATTACACCCAACATTAAATTAATTTGCGGAAAGTTTTTGGTTTTATACAAGTCTGCCAACAAGAACCTACAAGTTATCCTGAAACCCATTCTAAACCAACAAAAATTTAATGGAAAGATAAATTTGTCCAAGATAGACAAAATAATTTCCATTGACATACATTGACCAGAATCGAAAAATTCCTATTGAAATCTATCCTATACACTCCAAAACCAGAAAGAAAAAAATCCCTCCAAGAGTAACTCAATCTATCTGCTGCAAAATAAAATACATTGAAATGCAACTGAACAAGAACCTGAAAATTACATTTGAAATCAAACCGAAACCAGATTCAACCCCCCCCCCCCTCCACAAAAAAAAAAAAAAAAAAAAAAAAAAAAAATCCAACCCTATCTCAATTTGGGAAAGAAAACTTAATTTCCATAGATACGCTTGGTCAGAAATCTGGAAATTCCAATTAGTCTATGGGTTAGCAAACCTTAATTCAATCTGAAAAAAAAAAAAAAAATCTGACAAGCAGAGTTGTATAATATAGACGCACGCCATGTGCAGAAAATTTTATGAAGAAACAATTTTTATTTATTTATTTCGACAAATTGCGTAAAAAAAAAAGTATCTCAACAAAGAATCATGTAAAAAAACCCAACATTTCGACAAAATACCACGTGAAAAACGTGAATTTCGTCCAAAGACCACAATAAAAACATTAATTAAATCCATGAATCGCATAAAAAATACAAATTCCATGCATGAATCGCATAAAAAATGTGAATTAAATGCATGAATCGCATAAAAAATATGAACTACATCCATGAATCGCTAAAAAAAAAGCAAATTGCATAAAAAATGGGAATTACGTACACAAATTGTTTAAAATGTGAATTACGTCCATGAATCATGTAAAAAAGCAAGCATTATATTCATAAATTGTATAAAAAACGCAAATTACGTCTATGAATCGTGTAGTAAAACATGAATTATGTTCATAAATTGCTCAAAAAACACGAATTTTGGCAGCAGAAATCTGAAACGGAAATTACCTCTATAAAACGCATAAAAATACCGAATTGCATAAAAAATGTGAATTACGTTCATGAATCGCCCAAAAAATGCAAATTACATCCATGAATTGCATAAAAACGTGAATTACGTTCATAAATCACTCAAAAAATGCGAATCACTTCCATGAATTGTGAAAAAAAACACGAATAATGTTCATAAATTGCAAAAAATGCAAATTACGTCCCAGAATTGGTAAAAAAAAGCGAATTACATTCATAAATCCTATAAAAACACAAATATTGTCAATAAATCGATCAAAAAAACACAAATAGAAAGCTCAAAAGATGCAAATTAGGTCTATGAATCGCATAAGTATAGCAAATTACGTCCATAAATCATGTAAAATGTAAATTACATTCATTAATCGCATAAAAATCTCGAATTATGTCCATGAATCGCTCAAAAAAGGCGAATTGCATAAAAAACGTAAATTGGGTCCACAAATTGCTCAAAACGGGAATTACGTTCATGAATTGTTTAAAAAAGCAAATTACGTTCAGAAATTGTATGAAAAACACAAATTATGTCTATGAATCGTGTAGTAAATCGGGAATTATGTTCATAAATCGCTCAAAAAACACGAATTTTGGCAGCAGAAAGCTGAAACGCAAATTACGTTCATAAATCACTCATAAAATGCAAATCACTTCCATGAATCATGCAAAAAAATACTAATAACATTCATAAATTACAAAAAATGTGAATTAAGTCCAACAATTGGTAAAAAAAGCGAATTACATTCATAAATCCTATAAAAACACAAATAACATCAATAAATCGATCAAAAACACAAATTTCGTTGACAGAAAGCTCAAAAAATGCAAATTATGTCTACGAATTGCATAAATATAGCAAATTACATCCATGAATCATGTAAAATGTAAATTACATTCATTAATCGCATAAAAATCGTGAATTATGTCCATGAATCGCATAGAAAACGCGAATTGGGTCCACAAATCGTCAAAACGTGAATTACATCCATGAATTGTTTTAAAAAGTGAGAATTACGTTCAGAAATTGTATGAGAAACACAAATTATGTCTATGAATCGTGTAGTAAAATGGAAATTATGTTCATAAATCGCTCAAAAAACACTAATTTTGGCAGCAGAAAGCTGAAACGCAAATTACGTCTATAAATCGCATAAAAATAGCAAATAGTGTTTTGCATTCATGAATTGCATAAAAAACGCAAATTACATTCATGAATCGCTCAAAAAACACAAATTACGTCCATGAAACGCATAAAAACGTGAATTACATTCATAAATCACTCAAAAAATGCAAATGACTTCCATGAATCATGCAAAAAAACACTAATAACGTTCATAAATTACAAAAAATGCAAATTACGTCCAAGAATTGGTAAAAAAAGCAAATTACATTCATAAATCCTATAAAAACATAAATAACGTCAATAAATCGATTAAAAAAACACAAATTTCATCAACAGAAAGCTGAAAAAACGCAAATTATGTCTATGAATTGCATAAAAATAGCAAATTACGTCCATAAATCATGTAAAATGTAAATTACATTCATTAATCGCATAAAAATTGCGAATTATGTCCATAAATTGCTCAAAAATGCAAATTACATTCATAAATCGCATAAAAAACACGAATGATGACCATGAATTGCGCAAAAAATGCGAATTACACCCAACATTAAATTAATTTGCAGAAAGTTTTTGGTTTTATACAAGTGTGCCAACAAGAACCTACCAGTTATCCTGAAACCCATTCTAAACCAACAAAAATTTAATGGAAAGATAAATTTGTCCAAGAAAGACAAAATAATTTCCATTGACATACACTGTCCAGAATCGAAAAATTCCTATTGAAATCTATCCTATACAATCCAAAACCAGAAAGAAAAAAATCCCTCCAAGAGTAACTCAATCTATCTGCTGCAAAATAAAATATATTGAAATGCGACTGAACAAGAACCTGAAAATTACATTTGAAGTCAAACCGAAACCAGATTCAACCCCCCCCCCCCCAAAAAAAAATTATCCGACCATATCGCGATTTGGGAAAGTAAACTTAATTTCCATAGATATGCGTGATCAGAAATCTGGAAATTCCAATTAGTCTATCTTAAACCTAATCTGAACCTGAAAAAGGAAATTCCATATAACCGGAGCCCAGTATCTATACAGGACAAAATATTTTCCATTAAAGCGCAACCTGAACAGAACTTGAAAATTCCATTTGAATGGAACCTGATTGAAACCTGAAAAAAATTTCCATCGAACCTTAACCTAATCCGAAAAAGAGAAAATTATTTCTGCCGATACACATTGACAAGAGTCTGAAAGTTAACATGAAACCTAATCCAAACCCGAAAAGGAAAAAACAATGGAAACACAAGTCTGTTCAAGAAAGACCAAATAAATTCTGTCCGCATACACCGACAAGAATTTCAATTGAAATCTATCCTAAACCCAGTTCAAACACTACCCCCCCCCCCCCAAAAAAAAAAAAAAAAAAAAAAAAAAAATCCAATTGTAACCCAATTTATCTGCGACAAAATAATATACTTGAAATGCAACTCAACAAGAACCTGAAAATTCCATTTGAAGTCAATCTGAAACCAGATTCAATCCCCACCCCCCCCCCCCCCAAAAAAAAAAAATTAATCAAATCAAGATTTTAGAAAAAAAAAGGAACAATTTATGTCGATATGTATTGACCAGATCATGGAAATTCCAATAGAAGTCTATCTCAAACCCGATCCGAATAACCTGAAACTCAATCCAATTCCCCCCCCCCCCCCCCAAAAAAAGTAAAATAAAAAAATTAGGAAATAAAAATCTGTTCAAGAAAGACAAAATAATTTCCGTCCCCATCCACTGAATGGGGACTGACCAGAATTGAAAACTAGTACTTGAAATGCAACTCGACAAGAACCTGAAAATTCCAATTCAAGTCAAACTGAATCAAGATTCAAACCCGGAAAAAAAAAAAATTATCTAACCAAATCAAGATTTTTAGAAAAAAAAATTATGTAAATAGGTAGAGACTAGAGCATGGAAATTTTAATAAAATCTTAAACCCGATACAAACTCCCCCCCCCCCTTACATAACTAACAAGAAGCCTTGATGACCCCACTAAACATAACTAACAGGAACGAAGAGTCATGCATACTGCATCGATTATGATGCATTTTCTGACTCCTTCTGAATATTGTAAACTTATTGTCATTCATGTACAATAATTTTACCATTCTGTGCAAAAAAACAAAGCATAATTAACGAGAGTAAAAATTTTTCCATTAAACATGTTTATATACTTTCCATTTTATTCTGAATGCTTTAAACCTATCAGTTTCATCTTTGTACAGTAATCTTCCCATCCAAATCTCCCCCCCCCTGTTAGTTTATATATGTTTTGTGCAAACAGCAAAACATAAATAAACTATTAAAATAAAATAAAATTTAATTCATTAAGGTTTTATCAATTACATCTTTCATAAATTCAAAATATGAATCCTAAAAGATATGATATCAAAATTTAAGTGACGCCTTGACGAGGCTTTAAACAATGTTTTAAAATTCCATTTATTTATTTATTGTCTAAATACATTTTCATATCTAAACAATACTTTTCATTTTCCAATAAGAATGAAAAGTTACACATACAGTATAGATTATGAAACACTTTCCAACACATTTTCATTATTGTAAGCCTATCATTTTAATCCATTTGCAGTAATTTTACCACTCTATATAAAGAACAAATTATAATTAACAAGAAAGAAAAACCTGTGTGCAACATAGATTATGAAACACTTTCCAGAATATTCTGAATATTGTAACGGATATAGTCTTAATCTATCTGCAATATTATCAACCTATACAAAGGTTGAAACATAATTAACAAGAATCATGCACGCAGCATAGATTATGAAATACTTTCCAGCACATTCTGAATATTCTATTCCTGATCATTTTAATCCATCTGCAGTATATGTATCATCATGTGTAAAGAATAAACATAGTTAACTAGAATGAGAAATGATACATACAGCATAGATTATGAAATCCTTTCTTAGAAATACAGTGCTGAATGTACATTACTTTCTTATCTTATACTAACGTACTTTACTACAGAGTTGTTTTTAACGAAATCAAGTAGCACAGCATATATTAATAATAAAATATGAAATATCTTTTTTTAAGTGGGTGGGGGAGGGGTAATTAAAGGTGATCAGAAATCATGAATATGAATTCTTTGCATTAGTCTTTAATTTTTTGTTTTTATCTTTTTATTATTAACCTAAAAAAAGCACTGATATCAGTACAAAAAACCCTGAACGGGTTAAAAGCTTGTGACGCAGCACTTTATCTTATATATCTAAGAATTTTAAATTTGGGACTTAAAACTAATGATATCAAAATTTATGTGACGCTATGCTATTAATTAATATATACATATATTAAAATTTAATTCATTAAGGTTTTATCAATTACATCTTTCATAAATTTAAAATATGAATCTTAAAAGATATGATATCAAAATTTAAGTGACGCCTTGACGAGGCTTTAAACAATGTTTTAAAATTCCATTTATTTATTTATTGTCTAAATACATTTTCATATCTAAACATGACGCAAAAAATATGTATTCAAATGTTATTTTTGATTTTGGATAGCGTAGCCCAAAAGATAAATCTATTTATTCAAATAAATACATTTCAGTGCATTATATATATTCAGTGAAAGTGATGTATTTAACAGTGTATTGGAAAATGAAAAGTATTGTTTAGGTATGAAAATGTATTTAGACAATAAATAAATAAATGGAATTTTAAAACATTGTTTAAAGCCTCGTCAAGGCGTCACTTAAATTTTGATATCATATCTTTTAAGATTCATATTTTGAATTTATGAAAGATGTAATTGATAAAACCTTAATGAATTAAATTTTAATATATGTATATATTAATTAATAGCATAGCGTCACATAAATTTTGATATCATTAGTTTTAAGTCCCAAATTTAAAATTCTTAGATATATAAGATAAAGTGCTGCGTCACAAGCTTTTAACCCGTTCAGGGTTTTTTGTACTGATTTAATTTACAGCACAATTATTAGGTTTTCATGTTGCATTAAAATTTTATTGCATTTGTGCAGGTTGAGAGAGACACATTTTTCTGCTATCTGAGTACATTTTACGATGATCTTCAACAACTTGTAGTAAAAATTGTAGTTGCATTTCATCATGAGTTATCAATCCATTCTATTCTTGAATAAGTGCAACTGCACGTTCGGCTTGATCATTTACTACTTGTAGAGATTTTATTACCTCTTTTGCCTGTTTATAGTCTTCTCTTATCTCCCACAATTCAGGATCTACTGCAAAAAATCCATCCGGAAGTTCCAACAATTGAAACAACATCATTAACTTAGCTGTGACAAAATCTTCCAATCTTTTATTCTTGAATGAATGTAGAGCATCACTGACTCGTTTGGAATAAATCTGAGCTTGTTTTTTAGAATTAGCTTCATTCTGTAATGCAATAACCATGCGTCTTTTAGTTAATAAACTCACACGGCTATCAAATGAAGCTAAACCAACAAGTCCTTCTGACAAATACCACAAGTGATTAGCAAATTTACGTGATGATGACTTGGAAACAGTTGAATGTATTAATGAGTAGTCAAGTAGTGATTTGAGCAACAACAGGTCATTATATGGAGCACATGAAGCTTGAGGTGCAGTGATCCAAGCTTTCAAGTGTACACGGACTGTACAAACACACATATCACGTATATCTTCTTCCTCTTTTACAGTCAATTTAAACTCAGCCTTGAGCATCCAGATCTTGAGACAATATATTACTTTGGACATCCAACGGGCATGATGCATTGCACCTGGTGACATAAATCTAATTCCTCTTTCTGGGACATCACCTAGAAATATAATTACAAGTTCTAAAAATTTCTTATAATCACCTCTTAGCTTTGTTTCTCTTTTCTCTTCTAGGTACTTCTTTGCATAGTTGATAGTCTCTTGCTTAAGGGTGTATTTCGATTCAAACTGCTTATTTTCCGATTTATTTTTGACTTCATTATTGCTGTCAAATACACGAAACTTTCAATATCTCTTATTTGGAAAGTACACAAGGTGCCGTAATTGTCAATTCTTTGATAAATGCAGAAAATATTGCAAAAAAAGCAATAAAAAACAGCATTTTGAACAGATTTTCCCCTAGCGGGAGATCTGTGAACGAAAAAAAGGGTCATACTGAGAAGATAATTGTTTATAAATCAAATTCTAATGAATTGAGCGTAAAAATACATCACACGGCGCCTTGTACATCTCTTCAAAAATACCCTCAACAAGTTTCATGATTCTACTTTTAAAAATGTGTCTGAAATTGTATCG
Source organism: Maratus speculifer (assembly GCA_964019185.1). Taxonomy (NCBI): domain Eukaryota; kingdom Metazoa; phylum Arthropoda; class Arachnida; order Araneae; family Salticidae; genus Maratus; species Maratus speculifer. The sequence continues at coordinate 19,383 of CAXHSM010000639.1, forward strand.
GGAAATTTCGAGCTGTTGAAGGTGGAAAAGCGTTTTTTCGAATACACCCTTAATATTTTCTACTAGATTTGCAACATCATCAATTGAAATTCCCTTTCATACTTGTCTTTATCAATTAAGCTCCAATATTCCTGAAAGCGTTTAAATAATGCAACTTGAGGTGAAGATTTGACTCACATGCATACTTCAAATACAATACTAATTATCAGCTCCATAATGTGATGTCTGCAAGCAAATGATAACAGCTCTTTTTTCAATTTATGTTCTAAAAGAATACATGCACCAGAATTATAACCAGTGTTTGAGCTGGTAGTGTCAAAGCACATTGCACGTATATTATCTGCTATTCCCCAGTCTTTAATGGTTTCAAAGACTGCTATTTGCTAAATGCAGTTTATTGTTTTAAATATTATTGTGCATAGTACTGCCATCTATGAATAAAAATGTAAAGCTAAATGCATTTTAAAATATTTTAGAAGATAGAATTTATTTTCTATGACATAGCATGCGAGTACGCATATGTTTATCATTGCTCATGCATTGGAAACTTCTATATCATTGAGCTACCTATAAATATTGTTCAATTGAGCTAATATTTTACCAGAATTATTTTTTCATAAAAAGGAACAAATTTAGAGGGTGAGAAGATTACATTTTGAAACTTGAAAAATAAGGTCCACCCTAATGTCTCCCCTAGATTATTCCAATGTTTTCTGTCTAGTGCTTTCGTCATCCAATATTTACCAGCCACTTTTCTAATTCCGTCACACCATCTTACTTGTGGTCGTCTTCTTGGTCGTTTTACATCTCTGAGATACCACTGTAGTATATTTGTGCTCCATCTATTGTCTTGTCTTCTTGCAATGTGCCCAGGCAATTTCCATTTTAGCTGCTTGATTCTTTCAAGGATGTCAAAAACTTTTGTTTGATTTCTTATCCAGGTTATCCTCTTTCTGTCTCTTTTAGTTATGCCTAGCATACATCTTTCCATGCTTCTCTGTGTTGTTTGTAATCTTTATGTCATCCGATTTGTTAGTGTCCATGTTTCTGCTCCGTACGTTAATGCAGGTAAAATACATTGGCTAAAAACTTTTCTTTTGATACAAAGAGGCATATTACTCTTCAGAATAATACTGTTCTTCCCGAAAGCACTCCACCCATTTCTTATTCTTCTATTGATTTCATTCAAGATACTATTATCCGTTGATATTTCCTGTCCTAGGTACACATAATTTTGCACTTATTTAATCTCAGTGTTTTTGTAGATAATTTTCTTTTTTGATGTAAATGAATTAAACATCACCCTAGTCTTTTCTAAATTTATTTTTAATCCTACATTGATGCTAGCTTCTGCAAGATCTTTTAGCATAATTTCCAATTCTTCAGGACTGTTACTGAAAATTACAATGTCGTCAGCGAACCGGAGATGACTTAAAAATTCCCCATTTATTCTAATCCCTTTGTTTTCCCAATCCAGATTCTTGAAGATATTTTCTAAGACAGCATTAAAAAGCTTGGATGAAATGGTGTCTCCTTGTCTTACTCTTCTTCCGAGCTTGATCTTCGCTTTTCCTTTATCTAAACGGATGGTTGCTGTTGCTTTCTTGTAAATCTTCTTTATGATATTGATTTAAGGTTTGTCTATACCAATGTCCTCCAGAGAATCTACTACTGCTGATGTGTAGACGGAATCAAAAGCTTTTTCATAATCAATAAAGGCAAGGCAGAGAGTTAAATTGTATTCTTTATGCTTTTCTATGAGTTCCCTTACTGTTTGGATATGATCCATTGTGCTGAATCCACTTCGAAATCCTGCTTGTTCTCTAGGTTGAGCTGAGTCGAGAGCTGATTCAAGTCTTGTCGTTAAAACTTTGGTGAAAATTTTATAAATCACGGACAGTAAGGTGATCGGACGGTAATTTTTATTGTTTGCCTTCTCGCCTTTCTTATAAAGTAGTACCATCACAGCATTATTCCACATTTGGAAAACAGTAAGGATAGCCTTATATATATATATATATATATATATATATATATATATATATATATATATATATATATATATATATATATATATATATATATATATATATATATTTATATGTAGAAAGAGAGAGAGAAGCTTTTCTCGAAAGATTACAAAAATACTGATCTATGCATGATTTTATTAAGATACTTCTCTAATAACAGAATGTCGTTATAACTTACTTACACTTCTTCAAATCCTTTTAATATTTATTCGAAAATGTAAATTACTTTTGACTTTTCTTCCAGGAAATGTCTTTATGCTACACTGTAAAAAAAAGTATCGATCTACTAAAAAAACTTTAGTGATCCTTGTAATTACTAAAAAATTTTTAGTAATCTTAGTGAAAAGTTAGCAACGAATGGTTAATAATTTTATATTTTTAATAGCTATTACTTAAACTAATTTGGTGTGGCCTTGATAGCATAGTGGTTATAGCAACGGACTCCAGGCTAAAAGTTCCCGGGTTCGATACTGCCCACTGCCAAATACGCCCCGAATGTATGCAGTGTAAGTACTTGTTAATAAAGGGATTATGAATATCCTGATGGAGCAGTAGCAATGTTTGGTGCTGCCGTCTATTGCGGTTTTGCCGAAAATCTTCCGATCCAGATGTCTTGATGCAGCTCGAAGGAAGCTCCTGCCCTTCGAGCCCACATAATGGTTATTAAAAATAATTTTGAAGCTATTACTAAAATTCGCTTGGTGGCTCATGCTAAAAATTTTTAAGTTAGTTATACAAAAAATTCTTTTGTTCAGTTTACAAAAGAAATGCTTGTTTCGCTTGCAAAAAAAAACTTTGTAATGGTTACTAAAAAATTCTGTGGAATACAAATTTACTAAGAAATTTTTAGTAACCTCTTGAATTTTTTTTTACAGTGTACTTGCGATTGACAATAATATGAATTTTATAGATGCAAATCTTACATTTCCTAATTTTTTGTTTACTTTTTTTATAATTTTTTAGGTATGTGGAAAATAAGTTTTTATAAATGATTGGCGTGTTGCATCAGCAAATGTGAGAGCTCTCTTTTTTTAGTTCAGGAAATTCTAGAATATATTTAATATATTCATGCTTATTTGGTGTATTAAATTGAAGTTTACATTTTCAGAAGAATACATAGATTCAGTGGTGGGTAGTTCCTAAAAATGAATTGTACAATATGACACAAAAACAAAGGCAAGATTGTGTGGAGATTATCGAAAATGGCGTAAAAAAATAATATATTGCGTACATTTTTCTTATTTTCTCATGTTTAACTCACGTTATATTGCAGATAAAGGATTTGAACGATTTCTAGAACATTGCTTATTAAAAATAAATTTAATTAAATAACATCACTTGACAACTTTTAAATCTTAATAGTTCCGTGGTGACAGAAGGGGAAATTGTTTTACGTTTCACTTTATCACAATTAATATATCGGCTAGTAACCGATGTTTTTTTTTCAAAAATCTTTATTCACAATGCTTTTATAATTCTGTTATGAAAGAATCTTTCAGGGCTCTTCAACATCTTTTCTGAATGACCTCAAATCAAAATCTGTGTTAAACGGAAAAATACACTTATTTAAAATACCATGTGATCTATGTTAATAGTATAGTATTCCTGCAAATTTTAAATTAATGTCTATTATCTCTAATTTATCCATAATTTCAATTTCAGTAATTTCATAGAAAGATAGAGAAAGGGGGCACATTTTTTCACTTTAATTTGGGAGAAATCTCTGTAAATATGATAATTAAAATTAAAAGAAGTATATTTTTCAGTTAAGTGTTGCGACATATTTCATACGATACCCCTCATGATGTAAATAAAAAAAAAGATTTTTTTTTTCAAAGTAACTTAAATATCTCCTTAACATGTTTCATAAATATATACGTGAATTTTTAATAATCTGTAAATGTGTGAGAAAAATTTGTAGTTACTTCTCCCAATCTGTGCAACATCCTCTAGTTTAAGAGTAAAATTTCTGTGACAGACATACACAGAAACCTTTAAATTGTTCCGTGTTTACTTTTTAAGTACGGAGTCCCTCCCCAAGCAAGTAGAAACACCTTTTAAATACTAAAAATAAATTACGATTTTTAATAATAATTCATTTTATTTTAGACGATTCAATAACCAAACATTTAAAGATTAAATCAATAGAAAGTTAAATATTTTCTAATCCTGTAAAACTGCAACTTATTATATGTTACCAATTGACTTTCTACAGTCGGGTTTTCAAATTTTGAAAAGCTTATATGAAAACACTGATAATAATTTCTGCAACAAAATAAATAAATAAATAAATAAATAATAATGATTTGCTTCATCTGAAGAAAAGGAACCTTTTAAAAAACCTTATTTATAGAATACTTTCAGGCAATTTTCAATGTAATTGTTATATATATATATATATAGAAAAAAGAAAAAGAAAAACTACATTTAAAGTTTTTAACTTCTTATTTTTAGTAAATTATTCACTTAAAAGTAATTCTATATATGACTTTGAATTTAAACTAATGGATTAAAATTTGTCTATTAAGATAATCTACAATTTGAAGTAACAGAATATGAATTTTAAGTTCTAAGAATATTCTTGTTTAGATTTTGTAACATAAACGAAGTCTTTAGAAAGAAGGCAATTTTTCGAGAAACAAATATAAAAATAAGATCAAAAAATATTTAAATTTGATAAATATTTAGTTTTTTTTTCCTAATTTATTCTTTAACACACATAAAACTACTATCTGATAAAATATTTCTAATCTCTAATGTGTCATGAATGATAAATATGTAATTGAAATTCTTAATTAAAAGATATTGGTTTCACTGTAACAAACTGTTTTCTACGTATTGTCTATTGAACTAATCTAAATTGCATGCTAGTGCAAATAATAATGAAAATGACAAACATTGCTCGCTTATTTACCACTAAACTTGATAAAAAATAATAATCCATGTAGCTATTGGAATGAAAAGTATCTGTCGGTTTAATTTGTGATAGTTTTTATATCCAAATTGCACCAAGTGCTTAAATCATTTAATTCGAACACCTGATTTTGACATATATTTGGATTTGTCATTAATTTTTACCCAACTCCACCAAATGGAAATATTTCGATAGTCAGACATTTACAGTTTAGAACAACTAATCTTAAAATCCATTATAATTTCTTAAAAGAATAAAAATAAAATGATAGGTCACTATTTATATAAAATATTTAGATACTAAATTTCAGATACTAACTGAATCAAAAGTTTTATGAAAATCCGTCTTTTAGTTATTGAGATAGAAATCTTATCCAAATAGCGATTAATGCAATATATCAGCGTCACCTGTACATTTTGATATTTAATGAGTAAAAAATTAATTAATTCCAGTCTATATCGAGGTCTAACAGAATCTAATGTTTTGTGAAATTCCATGCAATAGTTTTTTTTTCAGATAGGACGCCTAAAAAATTTTGTCACACATAAAGTCTCTGAGTGTCACAGTGGCAGACAGACTCACAAACATACATTTTCTAAAAACCATCAAATTGTGTTCCTTTCCTTCTAAAATGAAAAATTCCATCAAAAACTGGAAGTCGACATTTTACACGAATCCAATATTTTCTTCATATAAATATGGAAGAATATAAAATTAAAATGTATTTAAAGTTTTAAATATAAAGTATCTTTTTCCGTAATGCAACAAACATAAAGTTATAAAATTATAACTCGTCATACATTTAAAAGAATGGTTAATACAATATTTTTATTAACTTCTAATAGATTAAAAACAAAAAATGATAAAAAGGGAAATTTTTCAAATAAATAAGAATGTAAGACATGTCATTTTTCTTTTGCTATCAGAAATTAATGCATTCTTTAGTTAATATTCCTTAGGAAACGCATCATTTATATGCTTCGGAATGAAGTTCTTTCAGCTCATTAGCGCTTATCGCATTTTTCCCAGACCACCTCAAGATTGAATATGCTTCTTTGGTGTGCTTATCGGTTTGAAAGTAGAATATTTCCCCCTCCTTTTGACAGTTTTATCTTAGTTAAACTTTGAATATTGGAAGGATTTATAGTAGCGCTTTCTATTATTTTTTATGTTATTCACTTAGTCATGTTTTAGCAACTAAATGTTTCAAGAAAATTCCAGCATGTGACTGCATGTGTAAAGTATTTATATATATATATATATATATATATATATATATATATAGTCAATTAGTTGCAGTACTTTTTAGAGTGAGTTACAGATACATTACTCCATTTTGTTCAAAAAGCAAACTGGTTACACAAAATTAAAATGCATTTAAAGGGATGATTTCTTTTGCCTTTGTATCTTTTCAGCTTTCTTGGCGTTGAGGGAGGGGGATGGAGATATTTCAATTCGGAAATAAATCTATATTTATATTGTTAGGACATCATATTTGTACATTTTAAAATTTTAAAAAATAGTAAAAAAACAATTAAAAATAAAAGATTTGAGTGAGGTTATAAATATTGCGCAAAATTCCTGTAAATTAAAATTTATTTAATCATTCTATATCCTTCAATCTTTTTAAAATCCTTTAAAAATTTATTAAATGATTATGTAAATATTTTAATTTAATTTAAACAATTTACGTAAAATGCTTTAGACTGTAAAATTTTTATGAATTTATAATGCAGTAGATAAGGGGTTTATTATAATCTATAATTCTTTTTAACGAAAAGTAATTTTGAAAAGCAAGTTCTAAATTAGAATTTTTTACATTTTTTATTTTTTCAGTTATGATTTTAAAACCACCCGAATGCGTTTTGCTTTGGAATGAATATAGAGTTATCAGTTGCATATGAATAGCAATATTTAATCTTACTTTGAAATCATGTTAGATAAGATTACGACATTCATTTGGCTGCAAATTTTGGGAATTAAATAAGGGGGAAAAATTGATAAATATTTACATAAATAAGAACGTCTTTATTTTAAGTTGTTGATAATGAATTTAAAATAATTTGAAGATTCAATTATGACTGTTTTTGTTTTTCTACAGTAGCATAAAAAATATCTCACACTACTTTTGAAAGATAAAAGAAACCGCAGAAATCCTGATTACACATGTAAAGTAAAATGCATTAGATCATTAATATACATTGAATTATATATTGATAAAAAATTGTATTTCACTGAAAAATATGCTGTAAAATATTGGTTTAAATTTATTCCTACAATAATTATATATATATTTTTATTTGTGTATAAATAAACTCAATGCATGAAAGCATACGTTTTAAACAGCATAAAAAATTGAAATACCTTTGCAGATTTAAATGTGGCTTGCTTTTTTTTCGCGATACAATAATGAATTGAAATTTAAAAATCAGACTATAACTTGTGGTAAATTCAAAAGTATGTGCAGCGCAATAACTTTTGTTATTCCTCATTAAGATAATAAATATAAAATGAAGAAACAAAATGACATTTCTAATAATAGTAATAGTGTAGCTGATGTCGTTATTTTTCTACTCTTATACAAATTTAATGCAGTTCCTTTTTAGTATTCAGTACAAAACACATCACTTATATACTTTAGGATAAAATTCTTTCAGCTCATTAGTGCTTATCGTATTTTTTACAGACCACCTTGAGATTGAAAACGTTTCCCCTAAGTGCTTATCGGTTTGAAAGAATAATATTTTTTACTAACTTTGACACATTTATATTTGTTAAACTTTAAATATATAAAGTATTTAAAGTAATTTTTTTAAATTATTTTACAAGATTTTTTTTACTATTATATACATTTTTTTAGCATATAATTACCCCTATACAGGATGTTTCGCTACCAGACCGACAAACTTTGAGGGGTGATAGTAGACATAAAGACAAACATTATTAAATGGGAAACCATGGGGCGCAAACGTCTTCTGTAGGAGCTAGGGGCCATTACAGTTTAAGGTCCAAAAATTCAAGCGCTGATAAAAACTAGAAAAAAGGCTCGATTTGTTTGCGGTTTTCTCTAAAATCATTCTTTATGTCACGATTTTTAATTTTTTTAATTTTAAAGGTGAAGTTCGAAAATTGTCGATAGAAGGCGCTTTAGACTTTAGAGTAACGAACAAATACTTTTTGCCGTTCTTTTGTGCATAAGGTTGAAATTATTCTAAAGTTTAGACTTTAACTTAAATTTTAAGCTCAAATTCGGAAACATAAGGATCGGTTAACTAGCGAAAATTTAACTGTGAACCGAGAGGGAGATTTTAAACGCTCATAAACATTGGACAAACTAAACGATTTTGTTGCGGTTTGCGTGTAGGTCATTCCCTTGGTAATTATTTTATTCAAAATGGCGTACAGCTGTGGTGTCCTCATTTTTTCATAGAGGGCGCTTCGGACACATCTCCGACATTTCAATGGCATTACTCCTGGGTGTTTTACTACCGGACTACCATACTTCCAGGAATTGTTAGGGATGCAAAAGCGACACGGAATCACATAGGAATGTAACGTTGAAAATGTCTTTTTGTCGCGTTATGGTTAAAGGAAGCAGAGAAAAATACAACAGAAACAAGCAGAGAAACAGCAACACGTTAATATGACATAAAACAGTTTATTTAAAGGTTTTACTAGAAAAGATGTTCGAGATTACGACCAGAAGTAATTCGACATGCTTGACAGCGGCGTCGCATGTATTTCCTCACGCTTTGAAAGATTCCTGGAATCTTTGATAGATTTCCGGAAACTACAGAAATACGAGCTGCTAAGTCTTTAATTGATTGTACGGGATTCTCATACACCCAACTTTTCATGTGACCCCTGCAGAAGAAGCTCATACTTGATAGGTCCGGTGATCTGGCAGGCCAATAAACCGGGACACCACGACCTATCAACCGCTGTCCATATGTTACGATGAGTTATCAGTGAACATCATTGGTAAAATGTGGAAGAACCCGATCGTGCTGGAACCACATAGAGTTGCGCAACGAGAGAGAAACTTTCAAGCGCATTACCGTTCAGCGCCATCTACCGCAAGAAAATCGGAGCGCCATCTACTATCGCTGTCAAGTAGTTTGCCGGACATTTTCTGGTCGTAATTTCGAACACTTTTTGCAGTAAAACCTTTAAATAAACTTTGTTCTGTCACTTTAACATGTTGCTGTTTCTCTGCTTGTTTCTGTTGTTTTTTCTCTCTTTTTTAAACGTAACATGCAAAAAAGCAATTTTCAACGTTACATTCCTGTGTGATTCCGAGTCGTCTTTGTATCCCTTACACTTCCTGGAAGTATGGTGGTCTGGTAGTAAAACACCCAGGAGTAATACTATTGAAATGTCGGACATGTGTCGAATGCGCCCTCTATCAAAAAATGAGGACATGAAAGCTGTACATCATTTTGAATAAAATAATTACCAAGGGAATGACCTACACGTAAACCGCAACAAAATCGATTAGTTTGTCCAATGTTTATGAGCGTTTAAAATCTCTCCCTCGTTTCACAGTTAAATTTTCGCTAGTTAACTGATCCCCATGTCTCCGATTTTGGGCTTAAAATTTAAGTTAAAGTCTAAACTTTAGAATAATTTCAACCCCATGCACAAAAGAACGGCAAAAAGTATTTGTTCGTTACTCTAAAGTCTAAAGCGCCCTCTATCGACAACTTTTGAACTTAACCTTTAAAATTAAAAAAATTAAAAATCGTGATATAAAGAAGGATTTTAGAGAAAACCGCAAACAAATCGAACCTTTTTTCTAATTTTTATCAGCGTTTGAATTTTTGGACCTTAAACTTTAATGGCCCCTAGCTCCTACAGAAGACGTTTGCGCCCCATGGTTTCCTATTTAATAATGATTGTCTTTATGTTTACTATCACCCCTCAAAGTTTGTCGGTCTGGTAGCGAAACACCCTGTATAATTTATATTTTTCTATCATGTGAAAATTAAATAAAAAATCAATTTGCAACGAATTTATTTAGCCATATAAATATTTCTTTCTTTCGTTTTTTGAATTGTGTACTTTCACTTGCATTGAATTTCACTTATTCTTGTTGTTCTTGTTGATTTGCAGAAACAAAAATTCTAAATTCTATTTAAAAAAAACTTTTTTGCTTACAGTTTGAAAGCAAAATTGCATTGCTCCATTAACATATGGTTGTTTATTTACTCTTTTTGTTTTCTTCGAAAAAATTGACATTAAGGTATCTGTTTAAACTTAGAATAATATTATTTTATTTCTATACATTTTATCACAAGACACTGATGCATATTTTTTCACACCAAACGGAAAAAATAAATGTCTTTAGATATTTAAATTCAAAATATACTCTTCCTAAATCACCAACAAATTTAAAGTTATAAATAAAACTATATCTTGTGATATAATTAAAAAAGATGGAGGACATTTATTGTTATTATTATTATAGTTATATGAAATTTTGTGCATGTACACATTTCACCAAAAGCATATAGAACACCTTCAAAAAAATTTCCAATCTTAATCATTAAAAAAAATTAAATGAAATTTTAAAATACTCTTAGTGTTTTAATTTTTTAAATATTTTCTTGATTTTGCTTTTTTATCACTTAAAACTCTATTATAAACAAATTTGTGTAAGTTTGTTTAATATAATCAATAGTTAATATTTTACAGAATTCTTTATAAATTTTATATAATTTTTCATGCAATTTATCCTTTTAATAAAAAAAATATCAATTTTGGCTATCTTAATGAAAACGTCTTTTACAAGCTTATACAAATTCTTTCTAAACAGTATCAGGATACTTTCTTATCAATTTCATAAATATTGATCAAAAATTAAGTCACAAGGAGCATTCCAAAAATCTAAAAATGCTGAAAAATTAGTTTTGAGAATAACAGATTTAAAGTACATAAATACCTGTATTATTTACATATTAAAACTTTCATAAATGATATTTGAATAAAAAAGTTGTTTTGGTGTTATTATACCACAGAAATAGACCTTTTTTGCGTCGATGTTACTCAAACCTTTTGCTCTGTACCCTTAAAAGTATTGTCATCATAATACATTATGTAATTTTCCATTTATATAAAAATATAAAATGTTAAAAAACGTCATTTTTATAATAATAATTTAGGACATATTATCATGTTTTTTCTCTTTCCGATAATAAATATATTTTCTAATTAGTATTCTTTAGAAAACACATCACTATATTTCGGGATGCAGTTCTTCCACGTAATTAGTGCTTATCGTATTTTTAGCAAACGACCTCAAGATTGAATATGTTCTCCTCGATGTGCTTATCGGTTTGAAAGGATGATGTTTTTTGTTAACTTTCGCACTTTTATCTTGGTTAATCTTTGAAAATTTAAAGTATTTTAAGTAGCATTTCTCATTATTGTACAATACTCTTTTTTTATTATGTTTTAGAATAAATGTTACTAAAAAATGTTTGTTTTTCTAGCATGTGGAAACTGAACAAAAATTGAATTTCTAATGAGTATATTTCACTACATGGATATTACTGTCTTTCATACCTTACTTGTGTCCTTTAACTTGTACAAATCCTCTCTTTTGCTTGTTGTTGTTGTTGAGTATAAAAAATAGATGATTCATCGGAAAATCAAATATTGTGAGCTATCCTGCTTACAGTTTTAGATTAAAATGCCATTATAACATGATTAGCTTATTTTCTCTGTTAATATTTCTTCTAAAATATTGACATTAAGATATCTGTTAAATAACCTTAGAGTAATGAGGTAAAGTTTTGCATCTTTACAGCTTATCCCAGTTCATTAATGCATATTTCCCACCTTCTACGAAAAAAAAAAGAAATAAAAGAAATAAATAAAAGTTTTTAGCCATTATATATAAAATATATTTTTCGCAATTAAAAAAATTTAAAAGGTGAAGACTGTAACTTGTAATATATTTAAATATATGGACATCACAGTACCTTTTGTAACTTGTCATTAATAAAAAAAATACAAAGTGCTAAAAGAAAAGACATTTCTCGTACTAATAATGTTGGACACGTTGCTATTTTTCTTCTCTTTGCGAAAAATAATACATTTTTTTTGTTAATGTTCCTTCGAAAACCCATCCTTTATATACTTCGGGATAAAGTTCTTGCGGCTCATTAGCACTTACCGTATTTTTCCAAGACCACATTAAGATCGAATATGTTTCTTTAATGTACTTATCTGTTTAAAAGTAGACTATTTTGTATTAACTGTAACACGTTTATCTTAGTTAAACTATTTAAAATATTTGAAGTAAATTTTTATACTGTTTTATAAGATTCATTCATTCATTTATTTATTTTTTTATTATATAAGTTGCTCCTAAATAATTTATGTTTTTTTAGCTTGATGAAATTTTTATAAGTTTACGAATATTTCTTTCATTAATACTTCACTTGTGTACTTTTAATAGTACCAAATTTCAGTTATGTTTGTTGTTGTTGTATAGCAGAAATAAAAAGGTTTAGAAACTTGCTATTAACTTTTGATATTATTTTTGAAAAATCAAAAAATATGATCTATCCTGTTTAAATTTAGAAAGTTAAATACTTTGGGAAATTTAAATATGGTTGCTTACTTGTTCTATGAGCATTTTTTTTAAATACTGACATTAAAATACCTATTTAAATTTAATCTCACATTAATAAAGTAACACTTTGCAATGTACAGAAATAAATTTAGGGATTATTTTATTGTCATTTGCACACTTCAAACAAAGTCGAAAAAGTTATTTTCCGCACTAAACTCGCGCTTTTAAGATCTGTTATACAGGAGACTCGTCCAAAAATTGCCTTGATTGAACATGAACTATATGATTTACATCTTTTTCCGTCTAATTCCCATCACAATTTTGTTTCTATCGATGACCGATTCTGGTTCAGTGCACTGAACAAATCTTATAAACATATCGCTACTCTGAAAACCAAATTTAACTCACTCTCGACTCAACATAACAATACTATACCCAACACATTACCGTTGGTTAAACAGAATACTGTTGTTAACCTTTCAAATGCTGAACTTACTGATAACGATATCCATTACCTTAAATTAATAATAATTTTGCTCTTGCTAGTAAACCATTATTTCCCAATATTATTGCTCCTATCGAAAGAGCGTTCATATTTAGTACTTTAAATCCATCACAAAAGGATTCAATCAGACATCTTATTGCCAATAAAGTGAACTTCAATAATAACCTCCCTAAATCTAACGTCAGTAAAGCCGCATCCCGTTGTATAAGAAATCTGAAATCCAATGTAGACATAGTTATCAATAAAGCCGATAAAGGCGGACAGATTGTTGTTATAAATAAATCCGACAACCTCTCCAAAACTCAGGAATTAATAGATGAAGGCTCTTACAAAAAGATTAATTCTGATCCCTCTGAACTGAAAGCTATTAAATCTACTATTGAGAACTCCCCCCTTATTTCCAATGATATCAAATCTTCTCTCATCCCTTCCGTTTCACATTGCACGCAAGATTTTTTACACTCCCAAAAGTCCACAAACAAGGCATTCCATTCTCACCGATTGTTTCTAACATCTGTACCGCTTCCTATAAATTAGCAAAATATATTACCTCTATTTTCTCCCCTCTACTCTCTAACAATATTCATACTTGCAGGAACTCTTATGAATTTGTCAATAAACTTCGTAATTTCAATAGTGCACAAAACATTAAAATTCTTTCTTTTGATGTTAAATCCTTATTTACCAATGTTCCAGTTCAAGGTGCTCTAAATCGCGCTTGAATCGCGTTTGAATCGCGTTTGCGGGAATTTCATTACACAAACTTTGAAATTGATGAATGGATTCACCTTACTAGCATTTGTCTCTCGCAAAACGCATTTATTTTCAATAGTAAATTTTATCGAATGACTGATGGTTTATCCATGGGCTCCCCCCCTCAGTCCAATCCTTAGTGACTTTTATATGCATTATTTCGAAATAAAACTATTCAAAAAACTATCTTTTCCATTTTATATCCGCTACGTTGATGACTGTTTTGCGTTGCTGGACTCTGATATACTTGATCTTCCTAATATTCTTACAGTTATGAACTCAATAGATGACCATATTCAATTTACCTGCGAATTTGAAAATAACAATCAATTACCTTTCCTGGATATTTTGGTTTCCCGCGAAAATAACTTTTTTCACACAACTGTCTATCGTAAACCATTCGCTGTATCTTTACCCCCCCCCATCGCTTTCATTTCACCCCCCTAACCAGAAATTAGCTGCTTTTAACACTTATGTACAGCGGGCCTTAAATATTTACTCCTCCGATAGTTTACTTAAAGCAGAATTAAACCATATGAAATTCATTGCCATTGATCGGGGTTTCCCAATCGGTATCGTTGATTCCATTCATAACAAATTAAGAAAGGGTACTCCTTCGAATTTCAACTCAAAACTCGCAATGTTAATTTAATTATTCTTCCATATTTTCCAAAAATCAATCATCAAATTTCTAAAATTTTGTCAAAAATTTATTTTAAAATAACTTTTTTTTTCTTTCAATAAAATACAATTCTAAAATCTCTATTTTCCAAAAATCAATCATCAAATTTCTAAAATTTTGTCAAAAATTTATTTTAAAATAACTTTTTTTTCCTTTCAATAAAATACAATTCTAAAATCTCAAAGAACCAATAGATGATTTATCAGATTGAGGTATTTATAAGATTTCTTGCGAATGCGATAAAATGTACATCGATCAGACGAAGCGTGCCTTGAAAAAACGTTTGGGAAAACACAGTGCTTAAGTTAAAAATTGTGAAATAAAACGTTCCGCTATCGCCAACCACTGCTGGTCCAATTGTCCCAATTTTTAATTTTACGAAGCCTCATTAATGCAATATTGTTCATCAATTTATGATTTTGACTTTTGAGAAGCTTTTCATGTATGAAAAATCTATAGTAATGTGGTTAACCCGTCAGTAGTCGCGTGTCGGTCTGTTCGCCGCTCGTTTAACTTATCTTCTCCTAAATTATATCACATTACAAATACAACAGAGATCTACCATGTAGCTGACTTTAAAGGTCTCTTGACAACGTTAGTGAAGTAACAGGACACCTCTGTTTTTCTTTCAGGTAAATTTTTAGAAACAAAGTTGAAATTGGCGAAAAAGTCTACGTAAAAATCAATAATGTCAGTTCATTTTTACGTTTCCCATTTACTTCAGATCTCGTGAATAAAATGCATAATTTAAGAAAACTAAAAATTTATATCTTCATTGAAATGTTACTTTTGTATATTAGGTGAAAAATAATTTTTATTTTACATATTTGGTATGCAGGGGACCAGCGGCGAAAAGACCGAGCGCGACTAATGACGTTGTGAAAAAAGCCGCGACTACTCGCGGGTTAATGACATGTCCAGTACACCAAGATTTTCTGAAGTCTGATTTCCATTCCTGTAATATCACTGCCCCTCCCCCCCTCATTTTCTCCTTGATTTGGACTCTTCTAGTCTGAAGAGACATCTGATTGTTCTCCTTCTGTGTGCGCGTGTCAGTTTACTTTTACTGTTTCTTTGCGACGTTTCATGGTCAGTTCGCCTTAACGGCGAGCTGTGATGCACGGTTTTAATTTATTTAACGATGTGACTTGTCTTTTACATTTTACACTTTTTTAGCCCTGATGATGGGACTTTAGAATTCCGAAACAGCTGTATGCTTTTTGACATCTATTATTTTATAATATTTGTGTTCTTTAACGTTGTTTATTTATTTATTTAATTATTTAGTCACAAATACAGATTGTTTCATTAACGCTACACCCGGCTTGGAAGTAATAATTTCGAAGATAATAGAAACATTGCAATGAAAATGTAACAATATGTACCTTATATGGTGTGAAATGTAATAAAGTAAAGAAACGATCTGAAAAAACACATTGCTCAAACAGTCCATGATACCGTATAAATTGATTATCACAGTCCAAAATATGACGCGTCAAGTGCATATTTCTGGCGCGCATAATGAAAACTTATACCACTTTTGTTTGGCGTTATCACATTTAAAGTGAAGATCAGAAAGTCTGTTAAATGTTTTATTATAATGTACTTCAGTTTTCCGTAAATTATTACCGTCAAACCAAATTGAGTTAGGATGAAACGCCTTTTATTTGTGACTCAATAATTGGTTTGCGGTCCTATGTTTCTATAGCATTTTTTATCCTTGTCGTATGCCTGATTTCTCATATCATTTTGTTAACGTTTTTTGAATCACCCTGTATGTTTAAAAAAATTTCTTTAGATATTTACATATAATATCTCTTTTTCGTAATTCAACAAATTTAAAGTTAGAAAAAAAAAACTGTGACTAGTGGTATATTTAAAACTATGGCCATCAAAATGCATTTTGTAACCTGCCGTTAAATAAAAAAAATTGCAAAATGCTAAAAAAAGTAAAGTGATTTCTCATAAAATGTAGAACATGTTGCATTTTTTAGTCTCTTACCGGAAATTAATACATTTTTTAGTTAGTACTCCAAAGAAAACACATCATTTCATATAATTCATGTACAAATTCTTCCAGGTCATTAGGGCTTATTGTATTTTTCCCAAACCAACTGAAGACTGAAAATGTTTCTTCGATATGTTTATCGATTTAACACTAGAACTGCGGGACTTTCGGTATACCTAGAACCGCGGATCGGGTCAATTTGACCCGAAATGGAAAGCAATTTATAAATGCGCAAATACTTAATTTGCTTAATTAATAGATTGCATTTTCTTATAATAATCAACATTTCTTAGGATTTACATTATATTTTACACATAAAGTCAGCATAAATTCCCTACGTTTCAGAAAATGCTTTCATTCAAAATTACATTTCATTAAGTATGAGGAAAATATATTGAACAGACATTCAACATATAAATATATGTTGAATATTTGTTCAATAGTTTATGTTTATTTAGAGATAAACTTCAACTTGTTTAACAAAAAAATAGATTGTCCCATTCAAATAAATTTAGATATAAAATCTAATAATAATTTTGAAGTTACTTACTAATTTTATTGATTTATCTAATTCAATTTATTGTATGCATTGCTTGAATAACATATTTAAAGGTTTTGCACATTTACCAGAAAAGTGTTGGTACATTATATTTTGAACAATTATCTTTAGTTTTATTTTTATTCTTTATAACTGTGATAAACTCTTTTTGATTTGTTTGTATTTTCCATCGTTTTTAGTGTTTCTTCTTGCCCAAATTACAAGTTTTTTTTCTTTTTTTTCTTTTCTTTTGAGGGGAGTGGGGCGAGAAATAACAAACATTTTTTGTACGTCTCCAACTAAGTCGAATAAATTGACGAATACTTATAGGTTTTTAGATTTATAATAAAACTCAATCATTGATTTGATCAAAATACAAAATATTATAAATTGCATTTACTGGGCTCCTATAAGTTGCAGGGTTGTCATAAGCAAGCTTCCTCTCACCTGGGTAATCACACAACTACACTGAAATAAGTTACGTTGTTGTAAACGAGTCTTTATTTTTTTTTTTTTTTAGAATTATCTAAAATTTTAACTGTCAGATGTAGACTGCTAATCAACAAAACATTTTTACCTTTTTCTCCTTCGTAAACATTCATGCTGTTGTCTGATTGCGTTAGAAGAATAACCGCATGAGATTCCGATTTTGATATTTTTACAGAGATTTGTATTTCTGATTTTGAGAGTTTTAAGGCTCTTTTTTTAACCAGCATCTATAAGCACCTAGAACGTGATACGATACGAAATTTATCTGGTTTTGTTAGACATATACTGAGTAAACCTACTCGCAGATATTGAAAACAGTGTGTGCTCATCTACGCTTATGTTAGGCCCTTTTATACAGTTAGTGTTACCGTTTTCTTGTCATCTTCTTTTTTCCAAGTGTGAATGCACAAGTTATTCTTGTTTGATTTCAGATTTTCTTGAATATAAAGCCTAAATTTTGTCAGTTTTTGTTCAAATTCTTAATTTTTCTTTTATATATCCGATTTTTTATCTGACAAATATCACAAAATTTCGGTCAATACTGATAAATTTTCACCTATTTTCCAAAGAAAAAGTCCAATATTGCGAAGAGTATAGAGTGACGACGGAAGAACCGTCTTCACTTTCATTTTCATCATTAAAATTTTATTACCTTCATTTAGAGGCAGATATTCATCCTCAATCATTTGCATTCTCAATCATTTTCAGATAATAGTTGCTAACATTCCAAAACTTCTTTAACGGTAATATTGATACATCAGAAATCTTAACTATACTTTCAATAAATGCATAATAAAAGCAACAATATTATTTCTAAATATTTGATTTTCTATTTCAATCATCCATTCTTCGCATCAAGATTTAAGATTTTTACTGAAAATTTTCACTATCCCCACTTCCGATTCTTCATATTAGAGGAATTAGGAGTGAAGCAGATGTACTTTCTTATTAGTTCAGAAAAAAATCTCTATTTTGACATTTAAGCGTAAAAACATATTACGGGTCAAATTGACCCGCTTCGCGGTTCTAGGTATAATGGTTGTAACTGAAAAATTATTTATGCTATTCGCTATTAAATACGAAAATTTGTTGTTCACCTGAAAATATTAAAAGTCATAAAGGAGAATCTTTTTTCAATAAATACTTTTTGCGCGGCGAGAAATTAAACATCGATTTGGATCAAATTGACCCGCTCCGCGGTTCTAGTGTTAAAGTAATATTTTTTTAATTAACCTTGGCACTTTTATCTTATTTAAACATTGAATATTTAAAATATTTAATTAAAAAAATATATATTAATTTACAAGATTTATTTCTTTATTTTTCTTAGAATATACACATACCTAAATAATTTCTGTTTTTCTAGCATGTGTATATTAAAAAAAACCTATTTCTAATTGATATATTTCAATACATGAATATTTCTTTCTTTCACATTTTTTACTTGTATAAAGTTTCACTTATTCCTTTTTTATGGAGTAACAGAAATAAATATTCAATATTAATTTTGAAAAGTCAAAAAAGAAAATTAATACATTTTCTAGCTGTAGCTAGTAATCTTTAAAAAACACATGACTTATGCAGTTCGGGATACAGTTCTTCGAGGACATTAGTGCTTATCGTATTTTTCCAAGACCGCCTCAAGATTGAATAAGTTTATTCGATGTGCTTATTTCTTTGAAAGTAGAATATTTTTTATTAACTTTGACACTTTTATCTTAATTAAACTGTAAATATTTAAACTAACATTTTTAATTATTTTTGAAGATTCCATTTTTTGCCATATAAATGTCGCTAAATAATTTATATTTTCCTAGCATGTGATAATTGAAATAAAATTCAACTTCTCAAACAATTTGTTTTACTACATGAATGTTTCTTTCTTTCGTATTTTTACTTGTGTACTTTAACTTATGCTTGTTGTTGCTGTTGAGTAGCAGAAAATATCCCTTTCGATAGTGATATCACGTTCGATATCACTTTTCAGGAAAAAAAAAATGTGATCTATCCTGATTACAGTTTGATGGTAAAGTACATTGTGCCATTAACATATGATTGCTTACGTACTATGTTTTTGTTTCCTTGAATTTATTGTCATTAAGATAACTGTTTAAATTTAATCTTACAATAATAAGATGATTCTTCGCTGATGTACATTTGATCTTAATACACTAATGCATTTTTTGTTTTCAGAGATTAAAGATATATATATATATCTTTATCATAGTTCAATAAATCCATAATTACAAATAAAACTATAATATAGGATACATTTAAAAGTGTAGATATCACAATACCGTCTGTATCTTCTCAATAATAAAAAAAAACCTACATAAAAGGCTGAAAAGAAAAGTCATATCTCATAATAATAATGAGGAACATGCTTCCATTTTTCTTCTATTATCGGAAATTAATAGACCTTTTAGTTAGTATTCCTTAGAAAACACATTACTTATACATTTTAATTTAAAATTCTTTCAACTCATTACCGCTCATCGTATTTTTCGCACACCACCTTAAGATTGAATATTATTGCAAAACGCAAGCCTCCATGAACATTTATTTTAGAACTTTAAAACTTTCTCTTTTAATTTTGGCAACAACAATTTATTGTTTTCAGAATTAGAATGTTTTCCCGATGTTGCGAAGAACTGGGTTTTTCCCCCTTCTAGAAAAAACAAAACATGATTGATAAAATGGAAACGACAAGTAAATTTTTGTATATAATGTAAATACAACTGTTTTGTAAGTTTTTAGTATCATATAAATAATTAGAAAAAGAATGAAGTGTTTTATTATTTAACAAAGTTCTGACTTCGTTGCTTTAATGAAATTTCATGACATAGGGTAACATCCCCAGTAATTGGCACATTAAGAATTTATCGTTAAACTTACATAAATTTTCATTACAAAGAAATAAGCTATTTACTTGGAAATATTTTTAAATCAAAGAATGCATATCTGTGCATCTATTTTGCCCACTAAAAGCAAAAAAAAATTGAAAAAGTATTTTTATAAAAATATATTTATAAAAAGTTGCTGAAATCACCAGTAATTGGCACCTAGAGCACCAATGTGTGACACCTTGTGATCCAGTAATTGGCATATGTTTATATTTAAAAAAAAAATTACATTTTGCATTGGGTTTAATCGCTTTAAATTAATTTACTGTAGATGAAGATGCCATATTTCAGGTTTTTGAGAGTAAGAAATCAGCATATTAATCTGAAATGTGAACACTTTAAAACAATACAATATACTTACATTAATATCCAGTAATTGTCATGCTGTCCCCAGTAATTGTCATATAAAGCTTTAATGGATTCCAATTACTGATAAAATTTATATTTTCAAATAAAAACAAATGATAAACAAAATTAGTCTATAATTTTAAAAATACTTCCAAAATAAATGGTTTAATCTCAAATTCCTTGCGAATTCCTTGTAATTGGAATAGGTGCCAATTACTCGGAACTAGCAAAATTGAAGCACCATTAATTGGCAACTACCATTAATTCAGAAATCCAAATATTTGTGTCGAAAATACTTTTACACAATTAAAGTAACCCTTTTTAACTAAACAAAACTATTGTCAATTAAAATTTAAAATATATTTTAAATCTGATAATAATGAATTCAAAAGCATGCCTTCCTTAAGCCAAAGAAGAAGAATTTGCAACAAAATGGCTAATTTGATACAAGCCAGATTTGTTTCTCTTTCCTAGGCTCTATTGTCATCTTGTAAAATAAATCAAAGTTATAATATTTAACGTAAATGAGCATATAACTGATGTATGGTCTTGAATTTTTAAAAGACTGGATATAAATCTTTTTTTAGGACATGTTTGTAAAATGTGCCAATCACTGGTGCATGCCAATTACTGGGGGTGTTAACCTATGCCTGATCTTTTCCGAAGGCAACTAACCTTGGACGGGTAAGTATTTTACTAACCTTTTTTAATTTGCATGCTAATTGTTTTATTGAATACAAAATTTTTTGGCGCACGGGAACAGGTACAGATTGCCTAATTTGTTTGTAAAATTTCCTTGCAATATTTTAGTTTTTACTCACGTGTAATTGGCAACATTTTTAAAATTTTAATTCAATTAGTTTTTAATTTAGTAGAAATATCTCTCGAACAAGATGCAAACGTAGTCCTTCCATTTCATATTTTCCTAAAGACGCCCGCAGAAGACGGCGCGAAACGTCGAAAATTTTATTTTATTTTAATATGTACTAATGTATATTAAAATTCCTATTTTGTGCACCACTGAGCAATGTGTTATTATTAGAGTTGTTTTAGTGCTTTGTTTTTATAAGACAATTGCAATTAATTTATTTTGATAAATTGATAGTTAGAATTTTGATTTAAATAATGCATGCAATTAATAAAGCAAAACGCACTACCGTTAGAAGTCAAAGAACGAAATTAATTAATAAAATAGAAGCGGCAATTTTTGAAAATAGTGCCGATGAGGAGTTGTTAGAGCAATTTCTTGGTGAATTAGAATTAAAAGAAAAAGAGCTTCATTATCTTGATACTGAAATTCAAAACACTATTAAATTAGAGGATTTAGAACCTGAAGTTTTAAAATGTGATGAGTATAATTCAAATTTAGTAATTTGAAAAAAAAAAGTAAAATGGACCAAATTAAAATTAGAAACTAAATCTAATATGAATGTTTCTATTACGACAATGAATAGCTCACAAGAAAGAATTGTAATTCAGGAGTTTGAATCCATTCGTATAAATTTACCCAAGTTGGTAATTGAAAAATTTGACGGCGATCCATCGGATTGGCAACGATTTAAGGATCAATATAAATCAACAATTTATAAAAATTCCAAATTCTCTGACGTAGAAAAATTCAACTATTTAAAGTCATATCTGACTTCTAATGCTGCTAATTCAATAAAAGGATATAGCTTAACTAACAGTAACTATTTATCAGCAATAGAAACTCTAAAAGAAAGATTCGGTAAGAAACATCTGGTAATAAACTCACATCTAAATAAACTGTTATCACTTAATTCAGTTAAGAAATCCAATGATGTTTATGCACTTAGCAGATTATTAGACACTTGAAAGACTGAAATCCGAAGTCTTAATTCTTTAGGAATGCAGATTGAAAATTATTCAGCGTTACTCGCCCCCATTCTGATTCAATTATTACCTTCTGACATAATGTTTGAAATAGCAACAACAAAAAAAAAATGCGGTAACGATGAAGAATTAAAAGTTACTGATATTATAGATTGTTTGAAAATGTAGGTCATTTCGCGAGCAAGAACTGCTTTTTTTAATTTCTAATCAAGAATCTTCGAATGTAGACATTACGTCTGGGCAGTTACTTCGCGACAAGCAGTCACCAAAAACGATTCCTGCCACCTCTGGATTGATTTATAAAACTGTATCATTTTCTAAACAAATAACGTGCCCCGAATGTAAGGGAAAACGTTTTTTGACTGAATGTGAATTATTTAAAAATAAATCATTACAGGGTAAGAAGGAAACTTTAAAAGAGTATGGTTGTTGTTTTATTTGTCTCAAAAATGCAGGGCACATAGCCAAAAATTGCAGAAAATTCGTTAAATGCGGTGGTTTTGAAAAACTAATTGTTCAAAACGGCATTATAGAATTTTATGTCCTGAAAAAGAAAAGGCTAAATCACAAGAAAATAATGAAAACACGACTTTGTCAAATAAAACTTGTAATTGTGCAGTGTTAATACAGATCCTAATTGTCCGTTTAGAGCTTAAAGATGAAAATAAACACATGTTAGTACGTTGGTTAATCGATTCCAGATTTCAAAGATCTTATTTAACTAAAGATCCAGGTGATAAAGAATCCACTTTAGAACTTGAACAGATTGTAAAAGATCATTTCAACAGAAATATTCAAATAAGCAATGAAGGACGTTATGAGGTTAGTCTTCTCAGGATTGTGGGTCACCCTCCTCTCCCCAGAGGTCGGAAAATTGCAGAACGTAGATTGCAAAACTGCGTAGATTCCTTAAAGAAGTCCGACAATTTAGACGCCTATGAAGCGGTATTTAATCATTGGCTACAAGAAGGTATTATTGAAGAGGTCAAACCAACTCCAGGAAGGGAAGCCGAATTTTTTTTTTGCCACACAAAGCGGTCATAAAAGAAAATTCAACAACTCGAATACGCCCAGTTTTTGATGGATCCACAAGGGAAAAGGGCTCGCCCTCAATTAACGATTGTTTATTGAAAGGTCCCAATTTAGTAGAGCTTATTACTTCCTTGATAAATCGGTTCCGAGTGAAGAAAATTGGTGTAATATCAGACATAAGAAAAGCCTTCTTACATATTAGTTTAAATGAAAATGACAAAGCTTTTTTAAAATTTTTATGGTGGAAAGAGGAAAATTTCGAAAAAGAAAAATTTTTCAAACATAAGAAAAGCGTAGTTTTCGGACTTACTTGCAGTCCCTATTTGTTGGGAACGACTTTGCAATACCACTTTAAACAAGCCACCTTCCTCTATGAATGAAACTGCTTCTAGACTTTCGGAATCCTTTTATATTGATAATTGTGTCAGTAGTGTTGACAACGGAAAACAACTGAATAGTTTTATAACAGAGTCTAAATATATATTTAGACAAGCTAAATTTGACCTGAGAGGATGGGAACATTGTTATTCTGATTCCTCAATTTTCCCATTAGAAAACAAAATTGTCCCAGTTTTATGCCTACGCTGGCTATTACCATCTGATGTTCTTTCTATAGATGTAAGAGAAATTAGTAAAGATAATGAATCCGTCACAAAAGGAAAATACCAGATATTCACAATATCTTCGACCCTATTGGTTATACCTGTCCAGTAACTCTTTTACCCAAAATATTATTACAAGACTTGTGGAAAAAGAAGATAACTTGGGACTCTGAATTACCAACGATAATAGCCAATAAATTTCAGAAATGGAAAAATAAATTGAGCTCTCTTAAAGATATGATGTTTAAGACCACTTAAAGACCAAGATGTTTGCTAGACGATCCAAATAACATCGGGAATTTAAGCCTACATGTATTCTGTAACGCGAGCAAAGCAGCCTATGCTACATGCATATGTACGTAATGAAAATGAAAAGTTAACATCATGTCAATTAATCCAAGTACGATGCAGAGTAGCCCCTCTAAAATGTATTACAATCCCTAGATTGGAAATCCTCGCATGTACGATTGGTATTCGCTTATCTAAAGAGGTTATGTCCGACTTAAAATTAGGAAATCTTCCAATTTTTTTCTGGTCAGATTCTAGTAATGCATTATATTGGATAAAGAAAAGTGAAAATTGGGCTCCCTTTGTGTACAATCGTAAAAAAGAAATTAAATCACTAGGGCAGGCCGATCAACCTTCCCGTGGATGTTCTACAGTATCTCTTAAACAGTTCTCTGGTGGGAGGGTCCTGATTGGTTGAAAAAACCTCAAGGGCTTTGGCCTAAAGATAGTTTAAATCCCGACTTCGAAATCATTATCGCAGAAAAAAAAAAGACAGTGATCAATGCGGTAAATATATCTCAAAGCCCCATTGAATTATACGAAAATACATCTTCATATTTGAAAATGGTAAAAGTAACTGCCTGGATTTCTAGGTTTTTTGGAAATATCAAAAAGTTGCGGAATGAGCGCAACGTGGAGAAAAAATTAACAGATGAAGAAACAAAGTGTGCTGATGAGGCAGAGGAAAAGCTAAATTTCTGACAGTTGTAAAAGAAAAGAGAATAGCAAATCTTGAAAGCAGAATATCTGAATTGTATAAAATGGTTGGAAATTATGACAAAACAAGGCAGCAAGATTAGATTACCATTCAAAAATTGAAAGAAAAAATAAATCAATTACATGCTGAATATTGCAATATCAACAAAGTTACTCCTGGTGATAATAGGTTTTGGGAGTATAAAGAATCGAGAGTTGAAGGTGAAAGTATTCATAAAAGTTGCTTAAGAGATGTCCAACATAAACCTCATTCCAGTACTGGGACTTTGCTGGATTCTAGTTTTAAACCTTCAGAAAATGTCCATGTTCAATGCCTTGCCGAAATTCTACAGTTAAAAGAAGAATTAGAAGTTCTGAAATCTAAAGCTGAAAATGCTCTTAAAGAAAAATACAATAAAGCATCTGCTTCTTTTCTCTCTGATGTCAAAGCTAAAAAGGAAATCAAAGAGCTGAAATGTAAGAATTCTCAATTGCAAGATCAGCTGCAAGCCTGTAAATCACAAATAAAACTTAAATCAAGCCTTGGAGCTTTGACTATTGGAAAATCTCGAATAAAAAATGGACTTCGAACAGATCGTAAAAAATTTTTCCAAGAAAAAGAAGATCTAGAAAGAATTGTTGTTGAAAATGAAAATAAATGGTATATAGAGAAAGAAAAGTGTGAAAATCTTATTCAGGCTCTAAAAAGGAAAATCAACAGAGAAATAACTTTGCAATTAACAAAGAAAACGAGAGAAGGAGCAGCAAGATCATGCTTTGATGCTTAAAGATTTGCAGAAACTTTTAGTTTTTGAAAGAGCAAAGAAAGAAAAACTTGAAGAACAGATCACTGAATTACAGCATAAAATAAATTCAAAGCTATCAGAAAAGAAAGCTTTATATTATGAAAAGCATATTGATGACCTACAGTATAAATTCGAATCTACTCAGAACAAGTGTCAGGCTGCAGAAAATTTGTCAAAAAATCAGTTGATTATGATACAGAAGCTCCAAGATTAAATGCATTATATGAAAACAAAACCGGTTCTTTTCTAAGATCTATTAAAAAATTATATATTCTCGAAATTGATGATAAACTAATGCATCCTTTTTTAGTTCGTAGAATTCCTGTCCCTCTAGATGACACGCCTGTTCCTTACTCCTTGTTAGCATTTTCTGATCCTGCATCTGTAGCTGAGCCTGCGAACAACACTCCTACTTCAGATTCTACAAGTCAAGTTGAGCCTGTAGACCATGCCTCCGATCCTGCTCCTATGCTCCAGTCTTCCTTGCCTGATGATGACAACCGTCGATCTCGATCTGGAAGAAAGCTGAGAGAACCGAGGCTACTTGATCTATATTTTTTTTTTAGCTTCACAGGATGAAAATCAAAGGTGGGAGGATATTGCAAAACGCATGCCCCAATGATCATTTATTTTAGAACTTTAAATCTTTCTCTTTTAATTTAATTTTGGCAACAACAATTTATTGTTTTCAGAATTAGAATGTTTTTCGATGTTGAGAAGAAGCGGGTTTTTTTCCCTTTCAAGAAAAAACAAAACATGATTGTTAAAATGGAAACGAAAAGTAATTTTTTGTATATAATGTAAATACAACTGTTTTGTAAGTTTTTAGTATCATATAAGTAATTAGAAAAAGAATGATGCGATTTATTATTTAACAAAGTTTTGACTTCATTGCTTTAATGAAATTTCATAACATATTCTTGATCTTTTTCGAAGGCAACTAACCTTGGACTGGTAAATATTTTACTTACCTTTTTTTAGTCTTTATGCTAATTTTATTATTGAATACAACAAATATGTTTCTTTGGTGTACTTATCGGTATGAACATATTTTTTCCTTCACTTTCACATTTTGTCTTAAACTTTGAATATTGAAAGGACTTGAAGTAACAATTTTTATTATTTTACTATTTTTTAGCATCTGAATGTCTCTACACAATTTATATTTTTCTAGCATGTGGAAGTTCAATAAAAATTTAATTCAAATTAATTTAATTGACTATTTTAATATTACTTTCTTTTATACTTTAACTTGTAAACTTTAAGATGTACTTAGTTTCATTTAATGCTTGTTGTTATTGTTGTGTAGAAGAAATAAATTCGATATTACTTCTCAAAAAATAAAATAAATCAATAAATAAGTTATCTAGTTTACAGTTTGAAAGCAAAATGCATTGTGTCATTAGCATATGGTTATGGATATGGTTATTTATTATGGTTAAATTTTAAATATTTAAAGCAGCATTTTTTATTATTTTATAAGATTTATTTATTTTTTGTTTTGTTTTAGCATATAAATGTTCCTAAATTGCTTATATATTTTCTAGCATGTGGAAATATCATAAAAATCCAATATTCAATTCATTTATTTCAATACATGAATATTCCTTTCTTTCATACTTTATTTGTTAAATTTTATTTGTATTAATTTTTACTTATACTGTAAAAAATCTACAATTTTTCCTGCATAGACATTCCTTAATTTTCATAGATTATTTTTACTCTGACCAATCAGAGTGCTCTATGATATCTTCAATTAGTCTTTTCCTATAAAAGCGGCTGAGTGACTATGAAAGAAAATTTGCTGATTTTGTAATAGTATATGCTTGTTATTCTTGCAGAGTATCAGAAATAAAAAATCAATATTTTTTTTCGAAAAGTTCGAAAGTATAGTGCATTGGGGCATTAAAATATGTAGCTTATTTTCTTGTTTGTATTTTCTTAAAAATATTGACATTACAATATGTGTTTAAATTTAATCTTCCAATAATATGATAATAACCTGCTTTTGTATACCTAATTTCTATTCATTAATGCATTTAATTCACATCTTGTAGGGAAAATAAATATCTATAGAGATTTAAATATAAAATATGTTTTTCGTAATTCAACAAATTCAATATTAGAAATAAAGTAGTAACTTATGATATATTTATAAGTATGGACATAAGAATATCTTCTGAAACTTCTAACTAATAATAATAAAAAAATTATATAAAAATCTAAAGCGAAAAGTTATTTCTCATAAAAATAATCTAGGACATGTATCTTTTCTTATCTTTTCAAAAATTAAATTCATTTTTTATTTAGTATTTCATAGAAAACACATCACTTATATACTTCGGAATAAATTTCCTCCAGGTCATTAGTGCTTATCACATTTTTACCAGACAGCATCAAAATTGATTATGTTTCTTCGATTTGTAGTCAGTTAAAAAATAGAATATTTTTATTAACATTTATCTCACAACAATATTAATTACAACATACAAAAAATAATGGTTCCATTTACTTTTCTAGTTAATTCCCCCAGGGGGATACCTTCTTTAGGTATTCACGGGCTTTACAACCCCGGGGCACCTGAGTGATCTTTCTCCTTTCCTTTTCCTCTCACTCCTCTGGTCTTACTTTCCTCTTTGTTTCACTCTCGTTGTGGTTTCCTCTTCGGAGATGAGGGCAATTCTGTATGAGCCGATGTCATCCTGCATATCGACTCATGTAGAATTGTAAACCACCCACGTGTTGGCCGTGCGTGGCGACCCGTGTCCCTGGAAAGGGGGATCCTGGTATTTGAGGGAAACCAACACACTGCTTTGGCCTCTGCTTCAGGTAGACGGGAGGTGCATATTGGTCCCGTATGCATCAATCGGCTGGTCAGCTGACTTTTGTCACTGGCTTTAGGGATCAAGTGATCGAGCAACTACTAGTCATCTCGTTAAGGGTGGAGACTGACATGGGGTTGTCTTGTTACCGTTTGGGCCTTGGTTAGCACTGGTGCACGAATGTGCATCCCCTTGTTGCGCTCGGTAGTGGGTGGTGCGGCCGGGGTCTGAATTATATTTTTTTTATAATGGATGGAAAAGCTTCATTTCCTTCTATTTCTCTCCCTCGTGGAGAGCAACAAAGTGTACAGACGCCTTCTTTCACTCGCTTCTTTATCGTAAAACATACTGATAGCCACTCTGACTGCTCCTTTAAAAAAACTTCACCGTTTCTCGTTGCTAAAACATTCCAATCTATTCTTGGGGATGATCATTCTATCAAAAAACTGCAATCTGGGGACTTACTAGTTGAGGTTTCTACTGTCAAACAATCGCAATTTCTTTCTAATTGCTCTACAATAGGTACTTTTTCCGTGTCTGTTCAAGCTCATAAAAGTCTAAATACAAGTCGTGGTGTAATATCCGAATCTGACCTTTTATTCTCCACTAAGGATGAACTGACAGAAAATTTAAAAGACCAAGATGTAATAGATGTACGCCGTATCACTATCCGTCGGAATGAACAAGTTTTACCGACAAAGCATATCATTCTAACATTTAATAGCCCTGTATTACCAACCAGAATTAAAGCTGGCTATCTAAGCTGTCCAGTCCGCCCCTATATACCAAATCCTATCCGTTGTTTTAAATGCCAGCGTTACGGGCATACTAAGACAAATTGTCGTGGATCTGTTACCTGCGCTCGTTGTGCAGAAGTCGGTCACGACAATGAATCTTGTGAAAAACCCGAACGCTGTGCAAATTGTAAAGGAGATCATACAGCATATTCCCGTACTTGTCCTAATTGGAACAGAGAGAAAGAAATTATCATTGTTAAAATTACTCAAAATTTGTCTTATCCTGAAGCCCGCAAACTTGTAGAAACCAGAACCCCATCTGTCGGAGTTTCTTACTCCAGCTTACTTAAAAACCAATCAAAATCTGTAAGACACATAAGTACCCAAACTGATTCCTCATATCTTCCTAATAAATCTACTAAAACACAATCAACTAGCACACCAATTAAAGAAAGCCGGGATGTTTCTCTCCCTCCTAAATGTCTTGTAAATCCGCCATTAGAACGCTGGCTACCATCCACAGAACCTGTAAAAAACACTTATCTTGAAAAACTGAGTCAGAAATCTCAAGATCAATCTAAGGAATTATCCAAACCTCTAAATAAGATAAAGGCTGTTACCCCACCAAAAAATGACCCGAACTCATCTACATTAAACTCTAAAAAACCCAACTCTAGTCAAATAGTGAAAACTGGAGCTCAGAAAGAAGGGATCAAGGCTGGGACCCAAACTGGTACAAGTTCAAAAACATTACAGAAATCACAGAAAAAACGAAATGAAACCATAAAAGCCCAAGCTACGGCATCCCCACGGAAGAAGACTGCCGTTAAAAGATTGAAAAATGCTTCGCTAAGCCCATGTGTAAGAAAATTAAAGGATCCCGGGCAACTTCAACACTACGTTCGGGAGGCTATGCAGTCCGACACTTACAGTGGCTCGGATTCAGAGGAAAACACTATGTTTGAGGAGTATGTGCCTAATTGATTTTATTTTTTTATTGGTCTTTGTTTTAGTTACATTTTAGGTTTTCTGTAGAGTTACATTCAGGTTTTCTGTAGTACTTTTCCAGTTTGGTTTTCGTGTCTTTATCTTATTGTTTTAGAATTTTAACTAATTTTAGAATTTTATCTTTTTACACTTTTAAATATCTTTGTCTGGTTTTAATTGGTTTTTAACTTCATGTATCACCGCATTGCTTTTATCCACCTAATTCATATCTACGACAAGTTTTTAATGTAACTTTCACCTTTTACATTTTATTTTCAATTTTGACTTTGTTTTATTCCTACCTTGTTCTTGGCGCAGCATGTCCCACAGGGGACCTTGCGCCATAAAACCCAATTCAACCAACCAACCAACTTTTCTAGTTAGAAGGGAATGTGTTCTTCTGAATTATATATTCAAATATGATCAATATAATTATTTTGTACGTTATATTATTTTAAAGAAAATATCCCATTCTGGTATTACAAATACCAGTCGCTCGGGATCTGAGTGCCAAAAGCCTTGTCTCGTATACCGGTCGCGTGGGATGTAAGTGCAAACGACGCCTGCAAGAATACCGGTCGCTCGTCCTGGAGGGTTTAAGATATCTGTCTAAGCATAATATTACAATAATAAGATAATTTGATTCTGCATATCTTATTCCAATTCATTAATGCATATTTTCACCCTCAATATTTTTTACACCCTCAATATGTCTTTAGAGATTTAAATATAAAATATATTTTTCACAATTCAACAAATATAAAATAAGAAGTAAAAATGTAACTTGAGATACATTTCAAAGTATAAACATCACATTACTTTCTGCAACTTCTCATTAGCGTTGCAAATGTTAGAAAAAACCCGGTTTAAGCCCGGAAATAAACCGGGTTTTTAGGAATGAACCTGGAAAAAACCAGGGATTTTTTGGAATAATTCGGTTTTTTGGGAATAAACCTGGGAATAAACCTGGTCTATTGGAAATAAACCCGGGAATAAACCGACTTTTTGCAACTAGACTTCTCATTAATAAAAAAATACAAAATGAAAAAAAAAAATCAGTTATCATAAAAATAATGTACGGCAATGTACGACTCTTTCTTCTCTTATTAGAAACTAACACACTTGCTAGTTAGTATTCCTAAGAAAAATCTTCAGTTGTATACTTTGGGATAAAGTTATTTTTAGGTCATTAAAGCTTATCGTATTTTTTCCAAAGCACCTCAAGATTGAATACATTTCTTCGGTGTGCTAATCGGTATAAAAAGACAAAGTTTTTTATTAACATTGACATATTTATCTTAGTATAACTTTGAATATTTTAAATTTTAAGCAACATATTTCTTAGAGGATTTGGTTTTTTATTTATTTTAGCATATAAATGTCCCTAAATAATTTATGTTTCTCTAGCAAGTTGAAATTGAATAAGAACACAATTTCCACTGAATTTATTTCAATGCTTTAATATGCAGGGTTGCCACGCCACCGGGAAAACCTGGAAAACCGGGAAAACACAGGGAATTTCAAAATCCCCTCTCAAAACAGGGAAAATCCAGGGAATTTTGAAAAATTCCTAAAAAACCTGGAAAACACAGGGAATTTTTTTCCCTGTTATATCCAAACATATTTTTTTCTGCTTTCAAAATAAAATCCTCTTCGCGGACGAAAGAAAACCCCTTGAAAAGCGGCGCGAAAATTCACTTAAAGCGGCTCTTCCATGTTTCTGCCTACACCCCTTTTTTGACATGCGAATAGTTCAATCCACACAGCACCTCTCTCTCATGTCATCCATCTGCGACTGCGCGTAATGTTCTTTCTCTTTCGTTTCTCCCGTCGCGTCAATTCAAAACAGGCATGAGATTCCACCGCGGATCCGTGATCTTCCGCTATTTCGATTTTTTATATCATCAAAAGATCGCGTGAAAAAAATACGATTGCGCTTTTGTCAAAAGATCAAGTGAAATACGCGATTTTCCCGAAAAGATCGCTAGAAAAATGTAATTTTTGTCAAAAGATCCCAAAATCGCGAAAAAACGCGATTATCGACAAAAAAATGCTGTTTTCGTCAAAATATATATATATTAAAAAAAAAAAATACTGTTCTTGTTAAAAGATTGTTAAAAAAACGGCAATTTTCGTCATAAAGTCAAAAAAAGAAAAAAAATGACAATTTCCGTCATAAAGTCGAGAGAAATCGGCAATTTTCTTCATCGAATCGCGAAAAAAACATGGTTTTCATAAAGAAAATAGCGATTTTTGTTGAAAAAACCGGCAATTTTCGTCAAAAAAATCGTACGATTTTTGTTAAATAAAAGCATGAAAAAACGCCAATTTTTGTCAAAAATTGCGATAAATGTAATTTTCGTGAAAAGATCCCAAAATCACGAAGAAAAACGCGATTATCGACAAAATAATGCGAAAAAAAATGCTGTTTTCGTCAAAAAAAAAAACTCTTTTTGTCAAAAGACTGTTAAAAAGCGGCGATTTTTATCAAAAAGCCGCGAAAGAAAACGGCAGTTTTCGTCATAAAGTCGAGAAAAAAATGACAATTTTCGTCATGAAGTCGAGAGAAATCGGCAATTTTCTTCATCGAATCGCGAAAAAAAACATGGTTTTCTAGCTCCATGGTTTTCATAAAGAAAACAGCGATTTTCGTCGAAAAAACTGGCGATTTTTGTTTAAAAAAAAGCATGGAAAAATGCAGATTTTTGTCAAAAATTGCTGTGACAAAAAAAATACGTCAAAAATTGCTGTTTTTTTTTTTTTTTTTTTTTTTTTAACGGCAATTTTTGTCATAAAATTGCAAAAGATAAAAAAAAAAGTTGCAGAAAATTTGTTACAATATTGTCTGCAACAACTTTTTTTCGCAGTTGAGTGGTAAATATTTCAAAGTATTTTTTAGCTGAATGCTTGAGTATTACTGCACTGTTTTTATTATTATTAATGTAAAATGTGGGATTTAATAATAAGTGTAATAACTTTAAAGAGTTTTTATATGCTCATATTATATAATGTATTATATTTTCTCAATTAGTTGAGTAATGGTAA
>CAXHSM010000639.1:53100-149100 GCA_964019185.1 Maratus speculifer
ATTACAAGGTAGTTAACTCACATACATACACGCATATATTTTTGCACACTCAACATAGAATAAATGCGTTGCAGTACAGGGAAAATACAGGGAATTTTTTTTCAAGATTAGAGTGGCAACCCTGATATGTCTTTCTTTCATACTTCCACTTGTGTACTTTGACTTGTACTAACCTTCACTTATGATTGTTGTTGTTGTTAAGTAGCTAAATAAGAATAGAATATTACATCTAAAAAATCAAAAATTGTGATCTATCCTAATTACAGTAAAAAGTATTGTGCCATTAACGTGGTTTCTTACTTACTCTGTCTATTTTTCTTTGAAAATATTGACATTAGTGCTTAAATTTAATCTTACAATTAGAAAATAACACTTTACTTCTTTATATCTTATCTCAAAATTTTAATGTATACATATATATATATAGATATATTATACCATATAGAAAAAATAATATTTTTAGATATTTAATATAACATATCTTTAAACTTTTCTATCCTATCTAATAAGTCAGAAATAAAACTATAACTCGTGATATATATAAAATTATGGCCAGTACAACAGTTTCTATAATTTCTCTTTATTAAAAAATACGAAATGCTAAAAAGAAAATTCATTTATCATATTATAATGCAGTACATTTTGCAGTTTTTCTGCTCTTATTGGAAATTAGCACATTTTTTAGTTATTCATTTGAAAACACACCACTTGCGTACTTTATGCTGCTTTGAGGTTATTAATGCTTATCGTATTTTTTACCAGACCACATCAAGATTGAATATGTTTCTTCGATGTGCTTATCGGTTTGAAAGTAGAATATTTTTTTTTTACTTCACTTTGACAGTTTGTCATAACTGCTGGTCACTCCCTAATGTTAAATCTACCGGCATATGATGCATTCTTATATTTAAAATATCTCTTCAGGATATTAATATTTTTAATTTCTTTTTTCAATGATCTCTTCTTAAAGAATATCACTTTTATTGTTAGTTTTCAAAATACTTCTAAAAACTACGTTGAAGTTTATATGAAGTGTTAAAATTTTATTTCCAGTTTGTCACATTTTAACACAAAAAATATTAAATTAAGTGTAGATTTTAGAAATATTTTGAATACTAAGGAAAAAAGTGACATCCTTTAAGAAAAGAACACTGAAAGAAAAAGTTAAAAATATTAATTTTCTGAAGAGATATTTTAAATATAAGAATGCATCAACCGTCCATAGTCTTAACATTACATAGGGGAATTCCGAAAGCAAGTGATCAGCAACCTTAAGCTTTGATGTGAATTAAAGTTATTCGTTATTTTATAGTTAATTTATTTATTTATTTATTTTTAGCATCCTAATTTCTGTAGACAATTCATGCTCTTCCAGCAAGTGGAAATTTAATAAAAATTCATTTTCCAATGATTTTTTTTTTTTTTACTACAAAATAAATTTATCTAGAGATTCAAACATAAAATATCGTTTTCGAAATTCAACAAATTCAAAGTTTGAAAAACTATAACTTGGGGTTTATTTAAAGTTAAGGCTATCACTATATCTTATGTAACTTCTTATTAGTAAAATATAGAACGTCAAACGAACAAAAAAGAAAGTCGCTTCACATAATAATAATAATATAGAACATGTTGCATTTTTTCGTCTCTTATCGGAAATAATACATTTTCTAGTTAATGCACAAATTTTTATTTTAATGTATTAAATCACATATGTATATTTTACACCATATAGAAAAAAATAAATGTTTTTATATATTAATTATAACATACATTTTCAAAACTCAAGAAATTTAAATTTAGAAATAAAACTATAACTTGGGGTATTTTTAATAGTATGGCTATCACTATATCTTCTGTAACTTCTTACTAATAAAAAATACAAAGTAAAAAAAAAAAGAAAAGTCATTTCTCATGTGATAATGTATCTCATGTAAAAATGTTGTCATTCATAATAATGTAGAAAATGTTGCAATTTTCCTTCTGTTATCAGAAATTAATAAATTTTCTGGTTAATAATCCTTAGGAAATATATCGCTTGCATACTTCAGGATAAAATTCTTCCAGCCCATTAGGGCTTATCGTGATTTTCCCAAACCTCCTTAAGATTGAATATGTTTGTCGCTGTTCTTATCGGTTTAAAAGTAGAATATTTTTACCCCTTCACTTTGCCATTTTTTCTTAGTTAAGCTTTGGAGTGAATTAAAGTAACATTATTTGTTATTTTTCTGTTTATTTATTTATTTTTAGCATCTTAATTTCTCTAGAAATTCATGCTATTCCAGTTAATAGAAATTCAATAAAAATTCAATTTCCAGTGAATTTGTTTGAATACAAAAGAAATTTATTTAGAGATTTTAATATAAAATATCTTTTTCGTAATTCAACAAATTTAAAGTTAGAAAAAACTATAACATGGGGTATATTGAAAAATATGGCTATCACAATATCTTATGTAACTTCTAATTAATTAAAATAACTAGAATGTACAAGAAAGAAAAGTCATTTCTCATAAAAATAATGTAGAACATGTTGCATTTTTTAGTCTCTTATCGGTAATTATTACATTTTCTAGTTAGTATTCCAAAGAAAACGTATAAAACACATCACTTATATACTTCAGGATAAAATTCTTGTAGCTCATTAATGCTTATCGCATTTTTCCCAGACTATTTCACGATTGAATATGTTTATTCAATGTACTTAATGATTTAAAAATAGAATTTTTTCTATTCACTTAGGCATTTTGTCTTAGCATTAACCTTTGAAATGATTTAATGCAACAAGTGTTTATTTATTTATTTATTTTTAGCATCTTAATTTCGCTAGAAAATCCATGCACTTCCATCAAAAGGAAATTTAATAAAAATTCAATTTTCAATTACTTTATTTGACTACGAAATAAATGTGATTAGAGATATTAATGTAAAACATCTTTTTCGCATTTCAACAAATTTAAAGTTAGAAAAAACTACAACTTGGAATGTATTAAAAACTATGACTATCACTATACAATATGTTACTTCTTATTAATAAAAAACTACAAATTGTAAAAAAGAAAAGTCATTTCTCATAATAATAATGTACAACATGCTGCGATTTTTCTTCTCTTATCGTAAATTAATACATTTTCTAGTTAGTACTCCTTAAAAAACACACCACTTATATACTTCGTTACTTAAAGATCTTGCAGTTCATTAACGCTTATCGTAGTTTTCCCAGACCACTTCAAGACTGAATATTTTTCTTTTAGGTACTCATCGTACTGAAAGTAAAATTCCTTTTTCTTTATTTTGACATTTTGTTTTAGTTAAAATTTGAGCTTTGAAATGGTTTAAAGTAACAATTTTTATTAATTTGCTATTTATTTTTTTAGCATCTAAATGTCTCTGGACAATTTATGTTTTTCTAGTATGAGGAAATTGAATAAAAACTAATTTCCAATTAATTAATTTGACTGTATAATATTTTTTTCTTTCGTACTTTTACATGATAAAACATAAATCATAAAACGTTATTAGTTGCTTGTTTTATTTCGGTTTTTATTACTTAAAAACAGATTGTAATCTAAATAAATTTATCCCTTTTTGATATTTTTCTATGATTTGTTTAGAAATTTTTTTAAATTTGATAATAGTTCAAACAATAATTTAAAGTAAAATTATTTTGTGCAAAAGGATCTAATTTACAGTTGAAGTAAAATGTAATATTTCAGTTTGATTCCAACAGACATAGATAATGAAGGAAATACTTAGTTCTGATGGAAGACAATAAGAACACGCAGTCATTAAGGTATCTCTATTCTGAAATTTATTGTAATTTATGTATTATATTCTTTATTTTATCATTTTTATTAGTTTCCATTAATGTTCAAAAATATTTATAAGTTGGTCTTGTGTGTCCAACAGTCAATGCTCTCACTCATGTATTATAATCCGACTAACATGAACCTTACAGATGTTATTAGTGTTTATTATGGCATGTCCAGCATTGAAAAGGAAGTGTGTAGCATTTGTTTTTATGTAAACAAGCACTAAAGCAATATGCATTACAGTTCGGTCTAAAGGAAAAATCTTTTGTGATGTATTTTAAAGATGCTTTGCTATATTAAACACATTCAAAATTACATATATCACTGAGGTGTACTGCAAGCATTTAATGTAGGTTGATGCAGACATAAATTACCGTTCATTCACAGGGCTAGAAAATAGAATTTTTCACAATTTTGCATATAAAAAATAATTGCGAGCGTTGCTTTTTCAATTCTGGCATAAATTTTAAAAGTTATCTGTTTAAAAATCCAATGATTAAATGGTTTTTTAATGCATTGTACAATGATTAATTCTCTCAGGCTTTACATTCATATGTGTAATGAAGTATTTTTTGTATATTGTTAAAACAATCATGTTTTAAATGTTAAAACAATCATGTGTATTTAAAACAAAATGAAAAGAAAACAACATTACAAATTTGCCCTTTGGTAAGAATGTCAGAGAGTTACATTAATTTTAGTCCTACATAAATATTAATTATTTTGTATTGAGGTGACAAAATGCATTTACGCTAAAGAATATATCGGAGTTTTAAACATTGGCAGTTATTCAGTTAAGGACAAAACCTATATACATTAATGCCGATTTTGATTAGGGAGGAACACATAATGCTTCGAAGTTTACTTAATTATCCAGCTATTACTTTTATTTCTTAAAATGAATCTTTAATGTTATAGTTATAACAAAATACAAAGTAATCAGTCAAAGGAAATAACATACAAAGATTTTAATAACCAATTTTTATATGAGAAAAACGAAAGTAGCCATTGAACGGTAACTTTATTTACGAATTATGTTTAAAATATCATAATATCTTTGTTCGTGTCACTACAAAAATTGCATACAGTGTACTTTTTAATACTAACATCTTATTTTGGCTGCATGTTTCGCAGTTTCCTCAACATTTAGTTTGAGACATCAAACGGGAAGTCATTCAGTGTACTTGTTTAGAAAATAAGAATGTTTAAAATTCCAAACTCTTAATACACAATTCATTTCTAATCATCAGAATACAGAATGCGATTCTTTTATTTATCTCAAAAACTACATAACTGCTTTGTAAAAAGAGCTACAACATTCATTTCTCATCATTGAAAATTTTAGAATTCGGTTTATTTTAATTGGTGAAGATCCAAATAGTAACAAATCTAGGTCTGCAGATAAAAAATTTTTTTTATCACTATGCTATTTAAAATTCGTTGACTCATCAAATCATTTGTCTTTTTAAGCTTTTTCATAAAGTTTGCTGTTTCTGGAGCCGTTATGCCCAAACAATTTCAAAATTTTATGACACAGATGTTTCGTTTTTTAATCCTAAAACACTCACCTCCATTTTTATAATAGGAACAAAAACGAAAAAAATAGTCTTTTCAACATACCCGAAACTAGGAAAATAAATTAGTTGGCTTCATTTAGATTATTTTTAAACGTACAGTTAACAGTTTCAAAAATTCACAAATAATTTTCTTTTTTAGTTTCTCTGTATTGCCGCGGTTTCAAAAAAGTAACTTTCAGTTTTTTTAGAATGCTTGCTGTTGAATTTTAAATATTAAAAATTGCTTAAACTTAGTACTAAATATGATGTTAGCTTTAAAATTTTAATTAAATTTCTACACAATTTTTTTCTAATTCAGTTAAACAAATTTTTTGAAAGAGCAAATATGTAAGCGATAAATACGATTTTAAAACATATAACTTAGTGCTACTGCAAACGTTTTTCTTTTCTATTTAACCATTTAAAACTATTAAACAAATGAAAAGTTAAAGAATAAA
This sequence comes from Maratus speculifer, assembly GCA_964019185.1. Classification (NCBI taxonomy): domain Eukaryota; kingdom Metazoa; phylum Arthropoda; class Arachnida; order Araneae; family Salticidae; genus Maratus; species Maratus speculifer. The sequence continues at coordinate 58,926 of CAXHSM010000639.1, forward strand.
TTATTTTGCACGTGTATAAAAAAGATAAAAATAAAAGTAATGAAGTAAAATCGAGCTGTTAAAAGATTTAAAGACAGTAAAGATAGTAAAAGATTCCAAAGACAAAAAAAGTATTTTACAAAGATATTTTTAAGCAACTGAATTGGAAAAGTTTAAGTAGTAAAGTTTAATTACTTCTGAAAGGAAATTTTCAAAAACTCATTTTGTAACTATGCCTTAAATATTCTAAAAAAAAGAAAATTACTTTTCAAGAAATAATTAACATTATTAAACAGCTTGTTATTAAGTTGTTTTTTAAGCGAACATTTGTCAAACGATGTTAATCTTTATTTAAAAGTTTTATAGGGGAAAAAATCTTGCAATAACGAGTTAAAAATACGCGTCATTTCTTCCGAAAGACGAGATTGAAAATAGAAATGTAAAGAGGTTTTTTAACAGATAAAAGCAATTAATCGCAGTTCTGACATTATGATTAGCTCCAAGCGTTTAATAAATATTCTATATATTTGTATATGTATACATATTTTCTATTATTATATGACTCTTATTTCATTTTTTAAAGCAACTCGAAATATAAAACAAAATGCAATGGAACTTTAGTATTACATACTTTTTTTTGTATGTTTTCATTGATTATAACTATATTTTGAAGAAAAATTTTAGTCTTCAAGAAGCAATTAAACATTATTAAACAGGTTGTTATTAAATTGTTTCTTAAACGAGAATTTGTCAAACGATGTTAATCTTTATTTAAAAGTTTTATAGGGAAATTTGTTTGTGCAATAACGAGTTAAAAATACGCGTCATTTCTTCCGAAAGACGAGGTTGAAAATAGAGATTTTTTAACAGATAAAAGTAATTAATCGCAGTTCTGAAAGTATGATTAGCTCCAAGCGTTTAATAAATATTCTATATATTTTTATATGTATACATATTTATTATTATTATGTGACTCTTATTTCATTTTTTAAAGCGACTCGAAATATAAAACAAAATGCAATGGAACTTTACTATTCGATACTTTTTTTGTATGTTTTCATTGATTATAACTATATTTTGAAGAAAAATTTTAGTCTTCAAGAATCAATTAAACATTATTAAATAGGTTGTTATTAAATTGTTTTTTAAACGAACATTTGTCAAACGATGTTAATCATTATTTAAAAGTTTTATTGCAAAAAAAATCTTGTAATAACGAGTTAAAAATACTTGCCATTTCCTCCGAAAGGCAATATTTAAAAAAGAAAAGTAAAAGCATTTTTTGAATAGATAAGAGTAATTAATCTCAATTTTCAAAAGTATGATTAGCTACAAGCATTTAATAAAGTTTCTATAAATGTGTATATATTTTTCTCTGTTTATATGAATCTTATTCCTTTTTCAAAAGTGACTTGAAGTAAGAGACAGGATGTAATGAAAATTTAACATTTTATGCTTTTTGTTTTTATTAATTTATATATCTATTTTTAACGCTTTGAGCTCTGGTGGGTATATTTCATCAAAATTCCAGTTGTCGTACTGTAACCATTATTTGCATTGAAAAAAATCGGTATGCAATATATATGAAGAAATGCATCATAACTTTATTCAAATAAATTTGGTCAAATATTCTGATGCGATTCTGACATTTTAGAACTAAAACTAAGTGGTAGAAAATTCAACCATCAGAGATCAATGGGTTAAATCTGGAAAGTAATTTAAGTATTCTTTATTTTTGAGTTTATGGTATCATTATTGTGCTTAATTTTGAAAATTTCTTTATGTTTCTTGACATAATTTGCCGTTGTTAAAATATTATTCATAAACATTACGTTTATCTGAAATTTTAATTCATGAATATTAATTTACATTGTTGATGCATGGCGTAGAACCAACCAAAATGGGACAATAAATTGAACAGGACTCGAACCCGAGACTTGGGTTCAGCACACCTATGTTATTCGAATGTAGACTCACGAAAACATTTGTCTTTGTACGCTTCTCTCATAAACATAACTGTTTCTGGAGTTGTTTTTCCTAAAGATTGCATAATTTTATGACACAAAGTATTTCATTTTTAACCCTGAAGCACTCATTATTTTTATGGGGTAAAAAATTAAACAAACACGAACCCAGTAAAATAAATTTGTCGGCTTCGTTTTAATAGTTTATAAACTTACAGTTACCAGTTTTAAATCAAAATCACACGAAATGTTCTTTTTTAGTTTCACGTTGTTGCCACTGTGTTAAAAATAATTTCAATTTTTATTGAATGCCTTTTGTAGATTTTAAAATGTGATAAATTGATTAATATTAGTACTAAATACGATATTAGCCTTAAAATTTAAATAAAATTTCTGTACATTTAGTTTTTTGTCTTTCTAATTCGGTTAAGCAAAGCCTTTTAAAAATCAAATATGAATGCGATACATGGTATATTGAAACATTTATCTTAGTGCTATTTACATTTTTTCCTGTTTATATATTTAAAAATATTAAAAGAAGGACAATTAATAGGATGAATGACTTTACACGTGTTTAATGAAATAAAAGTTAAAATAATGGAGTAAAATGTATCCGTTAGAAGATTGCACTTACGGAAAAAAAGTATATTACTAAGGTATTTTAAGCAATTGAATTGGAAAAAGTTTAAGCTGTAAAGCTTAATTATTTCTGATAGAAAAATTTCTAAAACTCATTTTCTAACTATGCTTGAGATATTCTCAAGAAAAGATAATTTGTTTTCAAGAAACAATTAAGCATTATTAAACAATTTGATATTAACTTGTTTTTTAAGTGAACATTTGTCAAATAATGTTAATCTTTATTTAAAAGTTTTACAGAAAAATAAAAAGTTTCCCAATAGCGATTTAAAAATATGTGCCATTTCTTTCGAAAGACGAAGTTGAAAAGAGGAAAGTAAAAGCATTTTTATAATAGATAAATGTAATTAATTCCAGCTTTCAAAGTACGATATATTTCTCGTTATATGAATGTTACTTCTTTAACTAAAGTGACACAAAATATGCAACAGGATGTATTTGAACTTTAAAAATGTGTACTTTTTAATATACATATTTATATATATATATATATACATATATCTTTTTTTTTTTAATCTGAAAAGTAATTTATGTATTCTTTATTTCTGTCTTTATTGTTTCACTGTTGAACCTAATTTTGAAAATTTCTTTATGATTCTTGACATAATTTAACAGTTGTTAAATTATTATCCCTAAACATTATATTTTTCTGAATGATTAATTCATATTGCTGGTGCATGGCGTAGAACCAAATAAAGTGGAAATATCCAGACCAGGGCTCGAACCACTGACATAGGTTCATCACACCAACGCTCTAACAATGTAGACTCACCAAAACATTTTTCTTTGTAAGCTTCTTTCCTAAACTTAACTGATTCTGGAGTTGTTTTGCCAAACGATTGCATAATTTTATAGCACATTGTATTTTGTTTTTAACCATGAATCATTCATATCCATTTCAATCGGGAAAAAAGTTCTTTAAACAAGCAGAAAACTGGAAAATAAAATTGTAGGTTTCGTTTAAATTTTTATAAACTTATTGTTAACAGTTTAAAATGCATGGTTTTTTTTTTCTTTTTCAGATTTATATTGTTGACACTATGCAAAAAAAAATTACTTTCAGTTTTTATTGTAAGCATTTTGTATACTTTAAAATCTGAAATATTAGTGAATATCAGTATTAAATCTGGTATTATCTTTGAAGTTTTAATTAAATTTCTGCACAAATAGATTTTTTTTTCTATTTCACTTAAAAAAAAATTTAAAAAGCAAATATGGACGCGATATATTTGAATAAAAAAAATAACTTAAAGCTTTTATTTATTTTGTGTGTGTGTGTTTATATATTTAAAAGTATTCAAAATAAGGGAAAGTAATAGGATAAATTATTTTGCACGTATTTTAAAAATATATTTAAAATAATGAAGTAAAATCGAACCGTTAGAAGATTACATACTCAGAAAAAAAAATTAAAGGTATTTTTATGTAACTGAATTGGAAAAGTTTAAAGCTTAAAGCTTAATTACTTCTAAAAGGAACTTTTCAAAAACTCATTTTGTAATTTTGCTTTAAATATTCTGAAGAAAAGAAAATTAGTTTTCAAGAAACAATTAAATATTATTAATAAGTTTGTTATTGAGTTGTTTTTTCAGAGAACATTTGAGAAATGATCTTAATCTTTATTTAAAAGTTTTATAAGGAAAAAAATCTTGCAATAAAGAGTTAAAAATACGTGTCATTTCTTCCAAAAAATGAAGTTGAAAAGAGAAAAGTAAAAGCATTTTTTTAATAGAGAAATGTAATTAATCCCAGTTTTAAAAGTACTATTAGCTCCAAGAGTTTAATCAAGATTCTCTATATATGCATATATATATATATATATATTTCTGATTATATGAATCTTAATTCTTTTTCTAATGTGACTCGAAATACGAAACGCAATGTTATAGAAATTTAGTATTACATGCTTTTTTTCTGTTTGTTTGTTTTCATTCATTATAACTATTCTTAAAGTATCTTGAAGAAAAAAAAATAGTTTTCTAGAAACAATTAAACATTAATAAACAACTTGTTATTAAGTTGTTTTTAATGGAACATTTGTGAAATTATTTTAATCATTTTTTTAAAGTTTTATCGGGAAAACAAGTTTTGCAATAACGAATTTAAAATCTGTGCTTTTCTTCCAAAAGACACGGAAACGGAAATAGTAAAATCATTTTTTAACAAAAAAGTAATTAATCCCACTTTTAAAAGTATGATTAGCTCCAAGTGTTTTAAAAAGATTCTATATGTGTGTATTTCTGTTATTTTTTCGATTATTTGAATGTTATTTCTTTTTCTAAAGTGACTTGAAATTTGAGACAAAATGTAATGGAAATTTTAACATCCAAAACTTTTGTTTTCATTAATATATATGTCTCTTTTTTATATCTGAAATGTAATATGTATTTATTATTTCTGCTTTTATTGTATTACTTTTCTCATAACTGTTGTGCTTAATTTTGAAAAACATTTTATGATCCCTGACATAATTTGACTGCTAAAATGATATTTATAATATTATATTTATTAGTATTTTTAACTTGTGAATATTAATTTACATTGTTCACAAGCTATAGTGGCTAATAACTAGACCAGAAGTGGAACCTGAGACATTAAATCAGCACATAGATGCACTAAAAAAATGAACTACCAAGGAGAATTTGTTTTGGGTGCTGCACCAATGTTTCAAGTTCAAACCCTTTTCTAGTTTTTTTTTTCCTGTTTGTTCTACGTTATGTTTGCAATGTAAATTAATATTGATGATTTAAAATTCGGATTTATTATTCCTCAGGCATAATTGTTTATTTAAAAATTGTAAAATTATAACATATACTTTGTTTGTTTTTTACAAATCGATTAATTATTTAATTTATTTTTTGTTAATTTTTCTGGTCTAATACATATCCAGTAAGAAAAATACTCAATGTGTAGTGACAGAAATGTGTTTACCATATACTGAAAGTTTAACAGTTTACACAGTACTGATTTGGATTTCTTTACAATTGAATTTATGACTGTTTGTCATGGCAGCCTAACTCATGTATACTAATTTTAAAGCTTTCATAAAACAACGAGACATACTTAATAGGCCAGTCAAATTGTTAGAAAAAAGGGTCGATAGATGCAAAATTTCTGCTAGAAGATTTTATGTTTTTAAAATGTTTATGGGGATGCTAGTAACAAGAATTAATAGTTTTCCAACAAAATATCCAAAGGCTAAATTTTGTGGATCCAAAAAAACACGAAATTTTCAGTTGTTTTTCAGTTTGTTGCCTTTAACTTGAAAATTAAAAACTTTTTGGATACAATAATCAATTGCAAAAAGAAAGAACAATAAGTTCTCAACAAATTGCGTTTCAAAAAGGTTTTCTAAACCCATTAGTAAACGTGCTATGACTTTTGGAAAACGGACCTTTTTTTAACTTTACAGAAAACGAACTATTTTTCACCTCCCATCCTAAAAAACTTTCTTTCATCTCTAATGAGTAAAATTAAATACACCTTTTTATAGATGATAAGTCACAGATTTTAGAAAAATTGGCAGAAGAAGCACCCATTCTGAAAACCCTATAAGAAAAAAATTACGAAGGTAGAGTGGGCCAGGAGTAAATGATGGAAAAGCAGATGGAAGATAGCAGCCACGTGACTTTCTTGACCCTCTTTCATTCAGATGCAAGTGATCTTTTTCAAAGACAAAGTTTTCTAATATGTTGCTATACAGTTTATTGTGTGTCTTCTTCTCGTGCAATAATGAAAAATGAGTAAGCTCGACACAAAATTGTGTTTCGTTTGCCAAACGGCTTCATATAGTGATACTCGCGTTGTTACCCAGAAGGGATTTGCCAAGCTCTTTGAATATTGCGTTCAATGTCAAAATAGTATTATTTAACATTTTTTGGAAAGTAGCAAGGAAGTTAAAGTACATGTTGATATGCGAAGAACATATGAGAATGAATTAATGATAGCAGTATATATTCATTAGAGTGAAAATTCTACACAGATTAGATTGTCCCTTCGATCGAGCAATTCTTTCAAATTTCAATATAATTACGTCTTATGCTGAAAAGGTAATCTCGAGGATTTAAAAAAAAAAAGCTCCATTTACAAAGAGAAATTTGATTCACAAAGTATTGAAAGCAGAAACGAAAATTACACGTTTGATAACTGCAGAAAAATGTGCTGATGAATGATCCCAGAAAGAAATTGAACATATTCAGCACGAACCTGACATAGTAGCTGCAGATGCATGCTATCTTAATTTTTGTTCCCCGAAACTACATCATTCTGTAACAAGTGGAGAGCAAAGAGGGCGTCGACCCGCTGTACCCGTTGACGGCGTCAATGACAGAAATAAGAGCTGCTTCATTTCATTGCTTAAAAAAAAAATTCGAAATAACTGAATTCAAGTTGACCAGGCAGAAGAAGCTGATATCATAATAATTACCTCAATCATTTCAAGAGCCGAATCTTTTGAAAGCGTTGTAATTATCGGAGACCACATTGATCTTCTCATGATCATGATGAGCTTTGGCTATCAGCATAAAAATCTGTTTTTCCAAAAGCCAGGAAGAGTTAACATCGAAACCAAGTGGTTTTTAACCATGTCATACAAATGCAATTATAGCTTTCTTTTCCTTCGTGCAATCAGCGGATACGATACAACATCCGTTCTTTTTGGGAAAAGAAATTAAAAGTTTTGTAACACTTTGAAAAAACATGATCAGTTTGAAGAAATAGCCTGCGTGTTCAATAAGTCAGATTCTTACCCGTCAAGAAATCATCAAGGCTGGAGAAAAGTTCATTATTGCACTATACAGTGGATGGATAGGTCCCACACAGAAACTGTAAATCTCCTGCATCATTTTCTCCGATGTTAACATCAGGTACAAGTTTGTCTAGGAAACAATATCCCTCCTGAAACATAGGGTGGGTTTGCAGGTCGGACGGTCTCTTTCAGTCAGTTCAAATGTGCCAAGACCAAGTAGGTGAATCATTACTACATATCGAATTATGTAGTTGTAAAAATGGGTGCTACAAAGCATGTTCTTTTCAAAAATGAAGACCTAAATGCTCGAAAATTAGTAAAAACTGTAACGGGATCAGCTGCAAAAATGTCGACGTCATTATTTATCCAGAAGAAGAGAACGTAAAATTGTCCCCGTAAGTATTTTTACATTAGATTTTAAATATCAAATATTAATGTTCTCTGTTTAAGGCTCCTGTCCCTGGTTGACGAAGCGCTCGCGAGCTTTTCCTATGTGGAGGTTATTTTCCAACATCTGGTTTGCATTTTTTTTCATTTTTATTTTATTTTATTATTATTTTTTGCATTGCATTGCATAGTTTAGGTGCATGCCGACTCTACGGAGGTGTACTAAATTAAAAAGAAAAACTAAATTAAAAAAGAAAAAGCAAGTAGACTGAAATTTAATGGAATGTTTATTTTCTAAGAGTCGCCGCTTGTTGCAGCCTTTGAGCTTGTTGCTAAGAGACCGTTTCTCTCAATCCACTGCGTCACACAACACGTGAGCAGGGTTACACTAAATTGCCGATTGGCGTATAATTGGCGTGGGCTGTGTTTGTCGCCAAGGTGATGTTACAAGATCACAATACAGAAGCGGAACATCCCGCCCGGCGCACAGTGGGGCAAAATCCGGAAAAGCTGGCCAAAATTTGAAAATGTTATTCGAATTGCACGAAAATTCGTATACAAGGTGTTTTTGAGGATGCTAAGTAAGAATACAAAATTAAAATTAAAAAAATGGCGGATACAATATGGTGGAACAAAAACTACAATGTCTCGAAAGTTATTCCATTTGTATGAAATTTCGTAAAATTTTCAGGATGCTAATTAGGATTCAAAAGTTAAACTTTAAAAATAAATAAATAAATAAAATGACAGACTAAAAGTAAAAACAATTTGATTTAAATAAAATTTAAAATTTCGAGGCTAAACTTAAAAAGGAATTTTCAAAGAACCAAGAGACATTTAATCGAAATTTAAGTATACTAAAGAAAAGTAAAATACTAGACTATTTATTTTTTATATTATTAAAATAAAAAGAAAATATATTCCAGAAATTCACCTTTAAAATCAATTGTAGTATAATAAAAAGATTCTTTAGACGTCAAGGTGTCGAAATTATTAGCAGAGCTTGTTCGCAGTATTAGAAGATCCTGTGACTCTTAGGATCAATTATTTTTTATTTCTTCTACAGTAATTTACATAAACTTGAAATGAAATAATCTGATGACATTAAAAGACATAAAAATACCTTTAATTTTCTTGCGCTACTGCATGTTTGTGATAAATCTTCTCGATGCCTTTTGATTAGTTTGTTGCATGAATCTTGAGTATCTTATGGCATTTGGCAAATTGGCAGTAATGAAGATAATGTTATTTCTTTGTCATTAATAAATAGTTTGTGCACGGAAGTAGGCATATAGAACCAGGGATGTAGTTTAAATCTACGAGCTGTTTGTTAGGAAAAATCTTCGAAACTGATCAAATAAATGACATGGATACAAGAAATTACTTATGAGATAGAATCGTTTTATCAAATCTTCGTATATGCTTCGTATACGAAGCACAAATAGTTGTGTTTTCAAAGAATCGTTGAATTGTATTGCCATCATTTGTGCTTCCAAATCTGAGATTTGGTTTCTTGACAAGAAGTCTTAATTGTAAACGAAATATTTTTTGCATATTTTATTTTGCAATTTTAGTGTTCTTCTTTTCATGCAGAGTACGAGCTTTCCATTTTTTCTATCCAGTTTGTCTGCGAGGTGTAAGCCCTCTCTAAGCATCTTAGCATGTAACGTAGATATTCTGAATTCTAAATTATCTCTATCCTTTTCTAATTAAAATGTCATATCGGTAAGAAGCTTTTTTGATGTTGTCTGACATATGTAGCAACGTCGAGTATTACACTAATTAGTTATTAACGACTATTTCTTCTGTATCAATGATTGTATTAAAAGAAATAAGTAAATTCTTCTGTGTTTAATACAATACCATTCATTGACAGTAGCTCCCGTATTTCTTGAAAAATGGATCTTGATTGTCCCGATAGTGAAATGAAGATCTCGGAATTTTCAAATTAACGATTCATGAATTATTCGCAATATTTATGTATTCTAGTAGCCCGGGAGAAGTGAAAAATATATTAGAACCTCCTACCATCTTCATAGCTAAATATTTGTTTAAATGTACTTAAAATAGATGTGTCATCACATCCTCACTTTTAAACCAAATCCAAATTGCTAATGCAGGCGAAAGTCATATTCATAAAGATTTTCACTCGCATTAATGAAATATGCTCAGTAGTTTTTATCAGCAAATATAGCCATTGACAAAATAATTCTTCTAATTATAATAGAACAAACAAAATAACTACCTATAAAGTTAAGAAAATGTTATTCTATCGGATCAGTAATAGAGAATTATTTTCATTTTTTCATTACTAAGCTTACTTATCAAATTAATGTAATCTTATGATTATAGTATTTATTTACAATATATTAGGAAATAAACTATTATAAAATTGAATAATTCAAAAATTTAAAAAATATTTATCAGCTAAATTATGTGAAAAGTAGTCAATTTCAAAATTTTTGAGGCGGCCGAAAAAGTGGCATTTTTACTTGCGGTTACTAAAATATGCGTGAAATGCAGAAAGGCAGTTTTAGGCAGCTGATTTTTTATGAATCACTAGGCAATAGCCCAAGTTATTATTTCCATTAAATTTCGTTGCGGAACACTGTGGAACATTTAAACTTTTTGATGTTTAAAAGAAAAAAAAATATAAAAAATTCTAAAAATTTTTATCAAAAATGACAACGAATTTATTAATTTTTACGTGCTTAATATAAATTTTGTAATACATGCAAATAAAGTACATACTATCATAGTGTGAATCCATTTCAAATCATTAAAATCGGATAATATTATAAAATATAGCACGCGTTTAGAGGAACTGTTGTTTTGCTGTTTTTGTTGGCTCTAAATGATATTCCTTCAAGCATCATTTTTCAAATGATGCTGCTTGTAAGGGCAAAGCAAAAATGTTTTTTTAAATACAGATTCTAACTCTAAAAACATTATTCTAGCCAACTGTACAATCGAAATTCCCTAAATCGTAACTTCATTTTTCGACTTTTGGCCAGCTTTTTGGGTTTTTGCCCCACTGTGCGGCGTTGAAATATTTTTATATTTCAAGATACATATGCAATACAAGTAATAACAGAACATGATACAAATTATAAGCAAAAATAAATAAATTAAATAAATAAACACAAATAATACATGAAAATTAATACATAATAAAGCACATTTAAAGTTTAGGATCTATGATGTTGTCCTCAATGGGTAATATACTAATTTTTGAAATAGGTCGTTTAAAATTACCCTTAGTGGTACGAACTTCAACTACCCTGACTATCCCGTCCGCGCCTGGGAACACCTTATTAATGCGGCCTAGTGTCCAAGTGCAAATGGCTAGTTGTGAGTTCTTAAGCAAAACTAGCATTCCTGGCAGAATATTAGGCCTTTTAAATAGCCACTTGTTTCTTTCTTGTAACTGGCTCAGATAATTATTCTGCCAACGTTTCCATATTAACTGCGTTAATTTTTGAGTCCTTTGATATTTATTTAGCAAATCATCTTTGACCTGACTTAAATTGGGTTCTGGAATTAAATTAAGAGGCTTTCCTATGAGGAAGTGACCAGGAATCAACACCTGAAGATCGTCAGGATCTGTTGACAAAGGACAAAGTGGTCGCGAATTTAAAATAGCCTCTATCTGTGTGATAACTGTCAGGAATTCCTCGATCGTGAGATGAGCTGAGCCCACAGCTCTTTTTAAGTGGTATTTGAAAGATTTGACTACTGCCTCCCAAAGGCCACCAAAATTTGGCGCCCTAGGAGGGGAGAACTTCCAGTTAATACCTTCAGAAGCTAAAAAGTTCGAAACTTCATCACTCGTAACAAGTCTGCGTAAACGTTTTAGTTCTGCTGAAGTCCCAACGAAATTTGTAGCATTGTCGCTAAAGATTACAGAGCTTTTCCCACGACGAGCGAAGAATCTTTTTAGAGTCGCTATTATAGCCTCGGATGTCAAATCTGAGACAAAATCCAAGTGCACAGCTTTAGTGACCATACATACAAATATGGCAAAATAGATTTTCTGAAAAGTACCCTTTCTTTGACCTTTATATTTTATTTCAAAAGGCCCACTTAAATCTAATCCCACATTTGAAAATGGAGAACTGGGCACTATTCTTTCAGGAGGGAGATCCCCCATCATTTGACTAGCCATTATAGGTTTAATTTTAAAGAATTGTAAACACTCATGTACAATTTTACGCGCAATATTTCTGCCACCAAGCGGCCAATATTTTTGACGCACAGTGTTCAAAAGAGCTTGGGATCCTACATGAAAATCTCGTTTATGATAATATTGAAAAATTTATTTCGTCAAGCGACAGCTCGCCGGAAGTATAATGGGGTGTTTATGGTCAAAATTCAAATTTGATTTTGCTAGTCTTCCTCCCACCCTCAATAAGCTATCTCCATCTAAAAAGGGATTTAAGAATTTTAACTTACTTGCGCGATGAACCGAAGATCCCGCTTGGAGGGCCGAAATTTCAATTTTGAAATACTTTACCTGTATATCTTTTATTAAATAATTCTCTACCTTTCTTAATTCCTCCAGCAACAGAGGGCCGGTTGCAGATGTTGCTTTTTTACATTTATGTATGAATCTGAAAATATAAGCTAAAATTCTAATTAATTTTTGGAAATTATTGCTAAGATTAATTAAATTATCACAGAAATTAGAGTCAGTATGAATAGCGAATGTCAAGTTGCTGGGAGCTTTAAGCTCACTAGAATAATGTTCATCTTTAATGTCACTTATATTAGAGTCAGATTTTGCTATTGTTTCTTCAAGAACTGAAAGAGGCGGGCCATGCCACCAACACTGGTTAGAAGACAGGTTTTCCACATTTGCACCTCTTGATATCAAGTCAGCTGGATTGTGTTCTGACGGAATATGAAACCATGGAAAGTTCTTAGTTTGTTCCTTAATTTGCACAACGCGGTTTCCCACAAACGTTTTCAGGAGATGAGGAGCAGTGTCTATCCAAGCTAAAGCAATACTTGAATCAGAAAACAAATTGACTGAAGCTATTTGTTTGTCTAATGAATTTAAGACCTTGTTAGTGAGTTTAGCCAGAAGAAGACATGCTGACAGTTCGAGACGTGGCACCGTTATTACCTTGGCTGGACACACGCGGGATTTAGTACACAATACGTGACTGATGGTTTCACTAGAATTAGATGTTTGCATGTATATCACTGCGCCATAAGCCTTGGAACACGCATCTGCGAAACCATTTAGCACCACTGATTGGTTCACAGCTAGGAAGCATCTTGGCACTTCAATGGATTCCAGTTCTTTAAGACTTTCGAGGAAGGTTTTCCATTGTTTGGCAACATGAGAGGGCAGCTTCTCATTCCACTCTATTTTAAGAAGCCATAGCTCCTGCATGAATATTTTTGCTTTAGCAATCACTGGCCCTAAGAGACCGAGAGGATCATAAATGCGGGCAATTTGCGAAAGTACATCTCTTTTTGTGAAATCACTCTTTGTGTTGATATTAACTTTATACCTAAACGTATCATTGAAACTGTTCCACAACATCCCTAATGTTTTAACAGTTATTTCTTCAGAATTTCTGTCCAGGGGAAACATGTGATTATCAGTAGATTGGACCTCATTGGTACACCATTTGTGTAAAACCATCCCTCCCTTTAGAAGGAGTTCTGTTAATTGTGATTTCATTAATCTGAATTCTTCTAAATTGGATGAGCCCGATAGGCAATCATCTATATAAAAGTCCTTCAAAACAATTTTCGATGCGAACGGGAATTCCATTTTCTCATCTAGAGCTAATTGTCTGAGCGAAGCGAAGTCTTTATACTCAGAGATACGTAACGATATTAAAATTAAAAAAAATTCTTTCATCAAGCAAATCTCAAAAAGTACTTGTCGGATTTTGATTCTGTTTGTACCAATAGGTACCTATGAAGGTAATCTGGTGAATGCACCTACTTTTAAAAATTAATTCCAAATAGTTTAAAAGTTATATTAAAAAAACTGATAAAAAAGCACAATTTATGTGCATACGTCACAGAAATTTGGTGAGCGTGATTTTCACCGGCTGGACATTTTCGTAGATAACCGAATCAGTACATGGAGTAAATAGTAATCATTGTCGCACTCAGAAATATTGAATGCAGTAAAACATTTTAAAATTTAATCATGCAGGAAAATAAAACTGTTATTTTTTTATATTAAAAAATGTCATAAAAACTTTGATTTTGAGATTTTGTGATAATCTCTTAACAGCACTTTTTGATCGCTAAAAGAATGTTTTACATATTTCGCGTGTCAAAATTAGAAACAATTACGTTTTTAAATAAAAAGTTTCTTTTATGACATCATTTTCCCTTTATTATTTTCATTGCATGTTTTCTTTTAACTTATATTTTGTTTGTGTATGAAAGTCAATTCTGGTCACTAATTTTTCGGCACGGATACCATAAGCGCATCAGATTTGGCGCAATTTTTTTCAAAGCTCATTTGGCGAAAACTCCCTTTTTAAATAACGCTTACATACACATTTTTAAATTATTTTCTATTTTCAAAAAGAACTTACTGTAAAAAAAATAATAATAATAATTAATAACTATAAAAAGAAATATTTTATATAATTAAAAGAAGGAAGTGAAAGTAAATAAACATTTTATGAGTAAATAAACAAATAATAAATAAATAAAGCCGGGTTACCATCTCAGGTAAAATAATGCCATTTTGACGCCAATTATGTACCCTGGTGCATATGTGACATTTTTCCCCATTTTTCATCCGTTTCCTGTTGGCATACAACTTTGAAATATGGAGTATGTATGCATACCTGGGAGCAATACTGGAATTAGAGATTGATTTTTTTTTTATTCGATCCAAAAAGGGGCAACGGGGCTATTTTTTAAAGTTTTATACAATTTATACTGCATGAAGGAGCCACTTCCCTATTTCTATATACCAGAAGAAGTAAGTGGTATGTAAAAACAATAATAGTATACATAAATAAAATACTTGAGATAATATATTAGAGATATAAGCACCGGGTTTGGCGAGATTTTTTATGCCAATTAGGCGAAAACATCGTTTTGATTACCAGATGCATATAGCATGCTATAACAACACGTTATTTATTTATTTCAAAATGAAAAAAAAGGAATAAATGAAACATTTCCTGTTATTAAAAAAGATATAACAATCAATAAATGATAATATTTTTAGAACAAACAATTTATTATAACATTTATATGATAACCAGCATATTAGGCAACTAAACGCCATTTTGGCACCAATTAGGTACCTCTGTGTATATAGAGCATATATGTGCCATATTTATTTGTAAAACTGAGCATGAAAGTTTACCAGGTGTGTTTTCATAGGCGCTTATATCTTTTTTGCAACATAGCGCACCTTTCGAAGCCAAAACTGCACAAAAGAAAAAATGATCAATATTTGCAGCATTTTTTTTTTAATGTAATGCACATTTTGTAATCAGTAGGCTCGATAATCAGACCTCGTTTTTTTGCTTTAAAAGATGAAATTTCATATATCTTTTTGAAAAAAAGAATCATAAAAAAAAAGGTCTTTTTGGGATTCGTCGTTTTTCCATATTTGATAGTATGTGTCTACCGAGGTCTACTCGTTTTGTACCTGTTTTTGTAACTTTCTTCTTTATTAACAGCGACATCTGGATTTCCTATTTAAATAAAAATTCTTCTAAATACAAAGAATAAAATTAATAAGAATAAATAAAATAAATAAATTAAATTAAATAAATAAATAATAGGAAATAAATAAAAATAAATAAAATAAATAAATAAATAAATAAATAAATAATAGGAAATGCGGACATCTATTGCTCAAAACACAAAATTTTTCCTATTGAGTTAATAAAAATCAGTAAAAACACAATTTTTATGATAATAAAAAGGTGACTTATGTAATAACAGTCATATATTATGTACGTTATGGATTAAGTATGAATATTTCAATGAAAAGTGATATTTCAAAAGTATTATGAAATTAGTTAAAAACCATTTATTTTAAACTAAATGAATAAAAGATTTATATTTTTAATGAAATAAATGGAATTTGAAAAATTATTGGAAATTTATCACCATAGATGTATCAATATTACAATCAGTACCTTGTATGCAAAATGGAACAATTAGCAATACTTTTTGTACCCGAAAAATGGTCGTTGCTTTTTTTAAGGTTAAAAAGTAGATTACGAAATATTCCTATATAGAGATGCCAAACCCTCGCTTTTTGCATAGCAGAATTTTCTTATAGGAAAAGTTATTTTTTAAATCCGCAGAATGTTCCAATTTAATAAAATATTTTCTGTATTAAAATACCGGTACCCGAAATGCCGGAGACTTGACAGTTCTGCCTATAACATTTTAATTAATCACGGTACTTTTTTAAATCGGATTCAAATTTAGTGAAGACAACGTTTTTTGGCCGAGAGCAGCTTTTTTTCACATGTGTAACTACGATACAATTCCTTGATGTTGACTTATGAATGTTTTGACTCAAAATCGTGTTTTTTAAATATACGAAAAAAATGCATTTCGAGAGAGGGCGAAAAGGACAATATTTGGCGATTTATTACCTGCGTTTGACTAAGTGTCTTACTATCTTGTATTTAATACTCTTCACAATACTTCGCTGTTATATGGACTTAGGAGCTTTTATAAAAGTTTGACTAATTCGGGCTTAAGAAAGTGAGTTTTTTACTGAATAATAGAAATAAATGAAAAAGGAATACTAAGAAATACTAATAAAAGAAAAATGAAGCATTATATTGATCTATGTATATTTAAAAATTCATCTGCTAGCACTAATTAGATAATTTATGTCTTATGTGTATGTAATAGGAGATGAATAGCTTTTGATTCTGTATTTCTATGCTATAAAGCATTAACGTTTGTGTGTTTTTCGTTAGCATTGGGAGTACCTAGCCGATTTAAAAAATAATGTGGGCAAAAAATGTTGGTAACCATCTTTGCTGCAAAATATACTATATTTTGCGTAGGAACAATAATCACCATCAATGCACGAGCGAAAAAAGTTCTAAAATTGAGAATTCTTTGATGTTGATATGACTAAATATTTAAAATCTTTTTTTTTTTTTTTTTTGTGGCAACTTTTAAGATATAATATTCTCGTTATGAACGATTTCTAAAACATTCGACAGTTTAATTTCACATATTAAACATTTTTTTTCTAGAAAAAGTTTTAAACCCAATTTATTGAGAATATTGCAATTTCTAGGATACTGTTGGGGTCAGAAACTATAACTTTGGCATCACAGTAACTTATAAGATGTAAGTGCTCGTTTAGGACAAATTTTTAAAAAAGGATTCCTTAACTCTTATCAACAACCTCATTGCATCCGTGGAAAACAGATATTCAACATTATAAACTATTCGGACGGATTTCACACCATATAAAATACACCCCATTTCTCTTCAAACATAATAGTTTGTTATTTATAGTTTCTCAAATCGGTGCGAAGCTTCTGTTTATGCTCATGACATCATTTCAAAGCGCTATATTTTCAATATAGGAAAATTTGGTGTTTTATTTTCTGTATTACATTTAACATTTTGCATATTTCCAATTTTATATCCATGCATGGTTTGCTTTTCTTTTATAAAAATAGTATATGCAACAAGATTTTGTAGTTCTACGATTCGATATGCTTATTTTCATCATTATATTTTATCACAATAAATGACCAATTAAAGGTAACATCTCATTTTCTTTACTTATCGCAAGTTATTAAATGTGTATTCTCAGCAATATCGCTCAGACTAATCCCTCTGAGGGAAATCCTAGTTGTTGTAATACTTTGGTGGCTAAGTAGGGAGCACAAGATGTTCCATACAAAACTGTTGTTAACTGAAATACCTTAACCGGGGATGACATACTGTCTTTCCACAAAATTTTTAAATATTTGTACTGGGATGGATTTATTTCTATCATCCTAAACATTTTTTTAAAATCTGCAGTAAAAGCATAAATATGCTTTCTAAATGTAATTAATATCGAAAAAAGATCATCTTGCAGAACTCCACCCTTACATAATAAATCGTTCAAAGATTTTCCGTTGGTTGACTTGGCACTAGCGTCAAAAACGACGCGTAGTTTTGTGGTTTTACTAGAGGGTCGTAAAACGCCGTGATGTGGTAAGTAATAGCCATCATTAAAGTTCGTGTTTTCTTTTATTTCATGCATGTGATTTAAATCTTTATATTCTTTAATAAATTCTGTGTATAAATTTTTCATAACCGGATCTCGATCTAAACGTTGCCACAGAGAGTTTAATCTTTTCAAAGCAAGATTTTTGGAATTTCCCAAATCGTGTTCTAAAACCTGTGGTTTAAACGGCATCGTGACCACAAACCAGTTTGACCACAATCCGGTTTTCTGAAGTGCGTTTTATCGAAGTGATCATTACAATATTCTAATTCTTCACTGTTACAGGGTTTTAAATTTTCTACTTCTTCAATTTCCCAGAAAGACTTCACAGTGTCATTAAGTATGTCAAGATTTTTTGTTAAGAAACAATAATTAATATTATTATTATTAACTGTTTTTTCATAAATACAACCAGATACAATGTAACCGAAAATACTTGATTGCAAATATAAATTATTGCCTAACTTTATTTTTTCTTCATTTAAAAGAGAAAAATACAGTTCAGCACCGATAATTATCTCCACACTGCTTGGAATGTTAAATTTTTTATCCGCTAAACAAATATTTGCTGGAATTTTTAAATCTGATATGTTTACCTTTTTCGAGAGCGTAAACTCACAGATGTTTGGAACGATTAATAACTCAGTATCATAACTAGCACTATTCATTTTATTTGACAACTTTGATTTGATTCTAGATTTAATGTAAATAGGCAATTTATTTATTCCACTTACAGGAATATTTATTTTCCCTTTTTCCAAGCCTAGTATTTGTGCTGCTTTAAATGTGCAAAAACAATTCTGCGATGCGGAATCTAATATTGCCCTGAAAGGAATTTTGATGCCATTTACATCTGTCAAATAAATTATTGCAGTGCTAATTAAAACAGATTTATTATTAACATTTTCATACGAAAAAAATGAATGAGCAGTAGTTTCGTTTTGTGATAAATCTTCCGAAACAAAATTGCTATTTATTGTTTCATGTATTGGGAGATTGTTTATAGGATTGTTTACTGGTGTTGTATAATTATGTAATGATGAATGATGGCTTGCGCTCTTGCAAACATGAAAAGTGCTTTTTGAATTACAATAATTAATGAGGTGGGCTGAACTTAAACAATTGAAGCAAAGTTTATTTTCTTAACAAGGTTAATTCGCTCACTTAACTTCATGTTTTTATATTTAACACAATGATATAAGGGGTGGTTTTCGGTTTTACAAATTACACAACATTTACTTTGAGGTTTGTTTGTTTTTATAAATAAGGATTTTGCAGTATATTTAGAGGATACATTAGAACTTATACTATTTAAGATTTGACATCTTCGCTCAAGAAATTCTAAAAATTCATCAAAATTAGGCACTTCATTATCCTTTAATGTTAGTTCGTATTGTTTACGAGTTTCGTTATCTAGTTTATTTAGAATAATATTCAGCAAAATTGCGTTCGAGAAATTATCTCTATCATACTTTAAGATCTTTAAAGCCCTTAAATTTTTCTTCACGTTATCCAATAAAATGCGGAGATCCTTAGCGGATTCCTGTTTAATTACACAAAGATTTAAAACATTCTTTATATGACAATCTATCATAACTCTTTTATTCTCGTATCTTTGTTCTAACGCATTGAAAAGTGAAACATAATTTTCATCTGGTGTAAGCAAACTCCTCGCTTCACCAGTCAAAGCAGAACGCAAATAAAATAATTTTTTATTATCTTTTAAATTTGGATTATCATTAATAAGCTCATTAAAGGTACTTTTAAATACGGACCATTCTTCAATTCTGCCACTAAAAACCGGCAATATGACCCTAGGTAGCTTAATGCTAGACGTTTTAGCTTGGTCCTGTTCAATGGATTTATTATTAGAATCAGTATTTTCATAATAAGCATTAATAGAGGATTTTAAGCTTACCTCTAGTTTTAGAATATCTTCGTCCAGTTGCGAGAGGATTTTTTCCGTTTCTTCCAATCTTTCTTCCTCTAATATTCTGTAATACTCTAGTTTAAGAGCTTCAAACTTTTCTTCTGTTTTCGACAGTAAGTCCAGGTGAGCTTTCCATTCGGATAAATTAAATGTTTTTCCATCTGTTGCGTTAAATATTCTAGTGACTTGGGCCTTGATATTCCCTCGCCTTCTGTTTAACGATGTTATTTCAGTTTCCGACATTATTCATCTTGATGACGAAATTCGATAAATTCAATATTTAATTCAATAGAAAAGACACTGGTTCGTTCATACCTCCGGGTCGCTAGGACCAAAATGTACGGAGGTGTACTAAATTAAAAAGAAAAACTAAATTAAAAAAGAAAAAGCAAGTAGACTGTAAATTTAATGGAATGTTTATTTTCTAAGAGTCGCCGCTTGTTGCAGCATTAGAGCTTGTTGCTAAGAGACCGTTTCTCTGAATCCACTGCGTCACACAACACGTGAGCAGGGTTACACTAAATTGCCGATTGGCGTATAATTGGCGTGGGCTGTGTTTGTCGCCAAGGCGATGTTACAAGATCACAATACAGAAGCGGAACACCGACATCGCTCCTTTTTACTTTTTTTATTTTTCTTACAAATATTTTTTTATAAAGTTAACCCCTTGGGGACGAGCGACCACTATAGATGCCGGCACCGATTGTACTCAGATCCCGCGAGACTACCATTGATGCCGGCGCTGTTTGTACTCACATCCCCCGAGACTACCATTCATGCCGATCAAATGGAACGTTTTGTTTTTCACAGTTTAGCATATAAAAAATTTATCCTAATTCTATTTGAATGTATATTAAGGAAGAAGACTTCTCCTTCAAACTACGAAAGCTAATGAAAACATTTTTTTTTTAATCCACGCGAATTTAATTTTTTATGGAAATACTACAATGGGAAAAAGATTTTTTTTTTCATCACGTCTTTGTGTTTCATAAATCTTTTTACGCGTCTAGTAAAACTTTATTTTTCTTTATTAGAAATAATGCTACTGAACTTCAGAAGGAAAAATTTGCGGTTTAAGAACAGGATCATAAGATAGCATATAATTTACTTAAGTAAGCACATTTACGATTACGAATGATAACATGAACATCTGATTCATTGCTTTTTTTCCCGCTCTTTAATCTCAATCAGAATGTCATTAATATTTCGTGTTTTCTTTGGTGTAGAAAGAAAGATATATCTTCTTTATATTTTTATTTTAGTTCAGGAGCGCTTCGCAGTTAAAAAATAAATAATAAAAAGAAAGAAAGAAAAGTGTTACATACTGACTGTGCGAGCTGATACGCTGATAACATTCTTTCTCAGTGCAGCTAAATTAAGAATATTTTTCTGCGTTACTGACCAGTTTTTTTCTATAATTGTATATATTTATCTAAAATGTTTTACATTACATTCTTGCATACATATACATTTCATTTTAAAAATTACTAGTAACATGAACAAAAGTTTTTAAAGAGTGTTTTAAGTTTTAAAGAGTATTTTAAAGTATTATTGTGCTTTATTCATTATTATTCAAGATTTTTTTCTTACTTATATGTTAGATTCTATGTTAACATAGATTTTAAAAGATAATTTTAACATCAAAGAAAGTTTTGAAAGTTTCAAATCATTATTAAATTTTATTCATAATTATCCAATAATTTTTATTTCATATACCTTATTATACGATATACCACATGGAAATATATTTTCTATTTCTGAAATAATTTTAACATAAACATATTTTGGAATGGTACATTTTTAATTTTTACTCTGATTTGCACATCATTACTGATTATTATTCAAGACTGTTTGTTTGTTTTTTAATTATGTGTTATATATATTTTTTTCATTTCAAAAATATTATAAAATTAAACTAAGTTTTTTTTTTTTTAAATCCAATCTTACACACACACAGACACACACACACATATATATATATATATATACAGGGTGATTCATAAAAGATAGGCAGAACTTTAAGGGGTTATAGTACACTTAAAGACAAATAATATTAAATAGGAGACTAAGGGTCCCAGACGTATTCCCAAGGAGATAGGGGGCATTAAAGTTTAGGGTCCGAAATTTCAAATGATTATAAAAAATGGAAAAATTGGTCGATTCGTTTGCGGTTTTTGCAAAAAATTTTCTTTATGCCAGTATTTTCTTGAAATAAAATTTTAAAGTTCAATTTCAAAAAATGCCGATATGGGGCGCTTTAGACTTTGGAGTAACAAACAACTATTTTTTAACGTTATTTTTGTATTTCTTTAAATGATTTCGAAAGCTTAGAATTAAACTTAACACTAGAACGCCCGGATGGAGTCGATTCGACTCCAATCATGTAACTAAATTTCAATTCGAACCAGAAAATTTTTCTTGAAATAATTTAAATCTAATCCACGCAAATTTACGTTAAATAAATTAATTAAATAATTTTGAATAAAAATTCTGGTGAGAAATATTATTTTCAAACTTGAGTAGAATTTCCGGGCGTTCTAGTGTTAAATTTTGATCTAAAAATCTGAGTCCTAACGCGTAGTTAAGTAGCGTAAACTGAAATTTGAAATTTGAAACCCTTCTCCCCCCAGAACAAAAATCAGTTATTCCCGATCTTTGTGTCGTAGATTAGGCTCTAACTACTGCCGCGTTTTGCTAAAATTATTCTTTATGTCAGTATTTTCTTGAAAATAAATTTTAAAGAAAAGTTTCAAAAAATTACGATAGAGGGCGCTTTAGACTTTGGAGTAACGAACAACTATTTTATACCGTTATTTTTTGTGTCTCATTAAATGCTTTCTAAAGCTTAGACTATCGTTAGACGTGGTTAAGTTTCTGGGGAGAGGGGTTTGAAATTTCTACTCCTGAGCACAGTTCAGTTTACCATGTCCACACATTGTGTGCTGTGATACGAGGTAAAAAGACACAAATTAGGATTATGTTACCAAAGCATATTTATTAACATGTAATTACAATAAATGTTCAAAACTGTGACCACCAGAGGTTATGCACGCAGAACAACGGCGAAGAATGGAACGGCGAACATTCGCGAAAACATCAGGCTTTTCGAGCACTTCCCCTACAGCGGCGGAAAGTCTGGCGACCAGTTCCTCGGGGGATTCAATGGGTGTCTCATACATAAGAGCCTTCAATTGTCCCCAAAAAAAGAAATCGAGGGGTGAAAGATCTGGCGAGCGAGCAGGCCAAGCAACAGGACCACCTCGACCAATCCATCTGTTCAGAAATGTGATGTCCAGATAGTTGCGGACGTCTCGTACGTAATGGGCTGGCACTCCATCGTGCTGGAACCACATGACCCGCCGGATGCGTGGAGGAACAACGTTTAACAGGTCTGGCAGCATATGTTGCAGAAATGTGAGGTATGTTTTACCGTTGAGGCTTTCAGGAAGAAGGTACGGTCCGATTAGGTGGTCTCCGAGGATTCCTGCCCAAACATTGATGGAAAAGCGTCTCTGATGAGCATGTGGATACGTAGCATGTGGATTGACATCCGCCCATACATGTGCATTGTGTGTGTTAAATGTACCTTCACATGTGAAGGTACATTCATCGGTGAAAAGCACAGTTCGTCCAACATGTGGATTTAGCGCGTTCTGCTGCAGAAACCTGCGGGCGAATTCAATACGATTTGGATAATCCCCTGGAGACAGTTTCTGGACTCGTTGCACATGAAACGGGAGCAAATGTTCATCCTTCAGTACCCTCCAAGTCATGGACTGTGAGGTATCCACCTGCCTAGCCACTGGATGTGTACTTGTACTTGGCTGCGCCGCTACTACATCCAGAATGGCTTCTGCAACAACTACTGATTCGTCCTTTTTTGCACGACCTGCATTCGACCGGGAAGGGAGAAATGGTCCCGTCTCACACAACTGTCTGTGCAAGCGCTCGAAAGTTTTGCGGTTAGGCAACCGCCTGTTGGGAAATCGCTCTCCGTACATTCGTTGTGCCTCTGCACCATTTCCATCTGCCGCTCCGTAAATTAAATGCATCTCAGCCTTTTCCTTATTCGTGAAGGGCACCATCTTCCGATTCATTACTACAGCGACTTACACTTGACTCACCGTTCAGTGGTTTTTATGCCTGAATCGTGTCGAAATTTTGTATACGTGTTCTTCTTCTTCCCCATTTGACATTTGCATACTTTCTGTCTCCTTCTTCACCCGGTGACTAGCGTCAGGAATGGAGCTTTAACGTTTGCATGAGCGACGTTTCCAACTGTGCCAGTGCCTTTATGAGTGAATTCCGACTATGCAGTCCTTGACGAAAGTTGTATTTTTGCCTCGTATCACAGCACAGAATCGTTGGGCATGGTTAAGTAGTGCAAACTGAACTATGTTCAGAAGTTGAAATTTGAACCCCCTCCCCTCGCTACTGAACCACGCTCAGCGATTCAGATTTTGAGCTGAAAATTTAAGTTTAAGTCTAAGCTTTAGAAAGCATTTAATGAGACACAAAAAATAACGTTATAAAATAGTTGTTCGTTACTCCAAAGTCTAAAGCGCCCTCTATCGGAATTTTTTGAAACTTTTCTTTAAAATTTATTTTCAAGAAAATACTGACATAAAGAATAATTTTAGCAAAACGCGGCAGTAGTTAGAGCCTAATCTACGACACAAAGATCGGGAATAACTGATTTTTGTTCTGGGGGGAGAAGGGTTTCAAATTTCAAATTTCAGTTTACGCTACTTAACTACTCGTTAGGACTCAGATTTTTAGATCAAAATTTAAGTTTAAGTCTAAGCTTTCGAAATCATTTAAAGAAATACAAAAAATAACGTTAAAAAATAGTTGTTTGTTACTCCAAAGTCTAAAGCGCCCCCTATCGGCATTTTTTGAAATTGAACTTTAAAATTTTATTTCAAGAAAATACTGGCATAAAGAAAATTTTTTGCAAAAACCGCAAACGAATCGACCAATTTTTCCATTTTTTATAATCATTTGAAATTTCGGACCCTAAACTTTAATGCCCCCTATCTCCTTGGGAATACGTCTGGGACCCTTAGTCTCCCATTTAATATTATTTGTCTTTAAGTGTACTATAACCCCTTAAAGTTCTGCCCATCTTTTATGAATCACCCTGTATATATATATATATATATATATATATATATATATATATATATATATATATATATATATATATATATATATATATATATATATATATATAAGTGTTACAAAGCAACAGTAGCAGGTTGTTTGTATGTTTTATTTAATATTTTTCATTTCGAAATAAATCGTTTTTTGTAAAACATTTATTTTATTTAATGAAAGTGCTAAAAATTATTAAGTATCAAGATGGTTAGGCTTGTTTTTCTATTATAGCAAAATGTTTCATAGGTTGATATTTAACAGCCTGGTAAGTATTTTTCTGTCATGTTATATCATTTTAAAAGCTAAAAACAGGATATTAACTATTCATTATTTACATTTAAACATTTTTTCCCAATTAAAATATCACACAATATACATCATTTTTTGAATAAATATGTAAAATAACATCAAATTCCATGTATGTGAATTTCAAAAAGTTGCATGCGAAAGTTATTTTTTTATTAATTTTTAAAATTTTTTTGACAAGCGTTAGGCTTAACTGCGCGAAATCCTCCGGCCCAGAAGGTGAAATCGAATTTCCCCGCTCCGTCCTCAGATGCGCACTTCAAAATGCGCGCGCCGTCGCGAACGGGTTAATTTCACTTTCGAAATCTGTTTTGAAAGTGAAATTAATTTTATAAAAAAATATCTGCATTCAAAATCGAAAAAATAAAAACTAGCGATGTAGAAATGCACCTAAGCTATGCAATGCAAAAATAATTATTTAAAAAGGTGAAAACGCCAACCAGATATTAGAAAATAACCTCCTCATAAGAACAGCATCGGCTCGCGAGCGCTTCGTTGGTCATGGACAGAAGCATACGCTCTAAACACAAAAAATGTTACAATGTTGTTAACTTTAATGTTACCGTTGTAATTAATCATGATTGCTATCATGTTAATGTATGTAACATAAATAAGTTACATTAAAGAGTATAAAATAATGAAAAATGGTGTCAATGAAAGTGTGTCAATGTCATTGAAAATTGTGTCAAGAGGATAAAGTAATGAAAAATTGCGATAAATTTTTGTTTTCGCGATTATTCCACAAAGTTAGAAAAAAAGAGTCATTTTCAGAAATCTGTAGTGGGCTTAATAATGGCTCTAGAAAAACAGTTTTATAATGAAATTTGTGGAGAATTTAACGATCTTTTTTTTTCTGATTGAGTATGATACAAAATTGTTTTATAGTTTTTGAGTTATATGCGAAAAACAGAAAAAAGTGCGAAAATTTTGTGGTTTTTTAGCATCACAAAATTTAGCCTCGAAATATTTTGTTGGAAAACCATTAATACTTGTTACTATTATCCCCATAAACAGTTTAAAAACATAAAATCTTTTAGCAGAATTTTTGCATCTATTTATGACAATTTGACTGGCCTATAACTAATTATTACTTTTGAAATAAGCTAAAAAAACTTTATGTTCTTTAGAAGGATGATGAATATTTTTGTCCCTTGAATCAGATTATGACTGATACCTGAAACAAAACAGAACTCCGTATGATTGCCAATTTACAATTTTGTCGTGAAAAAATGAAGATTAAAAAAAAAAAAAATTAATTGTTTGTAAATAAATGTAGGAAATAGTGCCTCCTTACAGTTTGAGTTTTATATTTTTATTCATAGTTATTCTAATCTTTGTTTCATGAACGACAATCAATAATTGCATAAAGACAATGTGTTTATAAGAATTTTTACTGCCTTTTCATTTCTGTATACTGTTAAAAATATTTTTGTAAAACAACATGCAGAAGCCGGTTACAGAAATACCACCCATACACCGTAAAAGAAAAAAAAAATCCATCCGTAAATCAGAATATCACTTTTAAACATGATATCACTTACTTTTCCATAGCATTAATATAGCATTTATAATACTTAGACACCAGTAAAAAAGAAGTGAAAAATTTTAACTATATTTATGATTGAAATTTTCTGTCTATGCTGTTTTTTAAAAAGAAAAAAATTCTTTTTTGAAGTCCCCCTCCCCTCCTGGTGGAAATTTCTACCACAAGTAATTAAAATTGTTGATTCGATAATAATAATAATAATAATAAATCAGTTATTTTGTGACAATTTTCACATTTTTTCACTTGCGACTGCTAGACAATACACTATATATATCCTTCTTTTATCTATAACTCCATTCGTATATAACGCGCCAGTCTCCAAATGATAGGATCTTCAAATGAATGTTTGTAAGAAGTGAAGAAAAAAAATGTTACGTACGGTCTGTAAGGAATACGGATATCCGATGAGTTTGAGAGAAAGTGCATAACGGAGTGCATGAATGAGTGACATATACTGTGGTTACAACACTCGCTTAACGAAATAATTGAGCCTGGTTTTTGACAACGCGAGAGTAAAATGTAGAATCAATGAAGTTAAACTGCGGCATTGAAATTGAAAATAATTCAGTTTACAAAATAAAATGGTAGCTGTGCTTTACGCAGCAAGTTCAGCTTTGACGAGTGAATTGTGCGAGAAATATAGCATAAACTGCATCCAAAAAGTTAGCTGTTTGTGGGAAAGCGTGTAAACAACAATTGCAACAACAACTTTTATCTCAAATAACGGATTTGAGGCATTTGGGTAATCGGTTTCGTCGAAAATGTTATTTTAGAGACCTGAAAAAAAATTAGAAAAAGGAAAATTCCAAAAAAAGATTTTATAGTTTTCTTTCCAAGGGATGTTATGGTTGGATACTACCCTTCAGGAGCGCGAAACAGTCTCTCTATTAGGAGAAGAATAACACTATCTTAGAAAGATTATTAATTGATACACAATATGTAATAGGAAATATACTACTAAAATTGTAATACATTCCATACATATCTGTACTTTTTAATTAAACCATAACAAAATCTTGAACACAGATGAAAACATTTGAGCACATCATTTATTTTTTTTCAGAAGAGTAGAAAAATGTTAATTTCAGGAAACGTATAAATTATTTATTATTACTTAAAAGTTAATGAAATCACGACAATCAAATTAAATAAATAAATTTGTGAAATTTCAAATTCAGTATGTTAAGAAAATGCCTAAAAGAATTGCCTATGAAATCCTTTGAAAACCATAAAGGCAATAGGCATGAAAAACATGGAATAATATGACAGAAACAATGATAGAACTTTAAAAAAAATCCTAGAAAAACATCCAGAATGTATAATATTATTTTGATGAAATCTTGGTATTGTTTGGCTTTATAAATGCGAATATATGATTCATTTTTGGGCAAGTAATAAAAATATATGTGATTTACAAGTAATACAGGAAAAATGTACTCAAATTAAATATGTACGTAAGTTATATATGTAAATTGCAATGCATAGTTAAATTTATGGTGCAAAAAATAATGGAGTAGTGAATTTTTTGTTTCTTCTCTTTTGAAATTGACATAACTAATCATATTTAGTTTGAATTGATTGTTTTTCTAAATCTTTTAACTCCATTGATTGATGTTTTTCGACTGAAAGCACTGTAGAAGGGAACAGAAAATCATATGAAAGTATCGAAACAAATTAAGAGACTTGATCAAAACGGGATAAAAAAAAACAGCGGAAGAAAATTTATTAAACGAAAATGTCCTCGATTATGACCTAGATGTGGTTTATGTAAAATAATAGACGTTTAATTGATGCGTAAAAATGTACACCAAACTATTAATTTAGTACCTCTTTTCATGTATATGGCATATTCAATTATGTTTCAAATAAAAGCTTGATTTTGCATAGAAATTATGTGAAAAATTTATAATTTTTAGATAAACAGAAAACTTTAAGATATTATTACTTATTCTACATTTCTTGTCAGAAAATGAAACTTATTATTAAAAAAACTTTTTTTCAAACTAATAAATAAAATGGAGCTGAACTTGCCTAATGTTATAAAATATCTCAGTGTAGTTTTTTACAAAATAAAAGTTTTCCTTGTATTGCAATGTGAAGTGGCTAAATTAAGTATCATACAACCATTTTAATTTATTTATAAAATATTTTAATACAATACTATTAATTTCATAAATGAATAATGAATATATATATATATATATATGTACGTATATATACATATAAGTTTAGTCTTTTTCTCTGTTGCGTGATAATTTTTTTATGTATCTCAAGTCTACTGTGTTTCAAGAGATAATAAAAACCACCCTAAATATCAAATACATATGTAATTAAACATATTATTTAATATTTTGTCTAATAATACAAATCTAAAATATTAATTAAAATGTTTTATGCAAAGATGTAACTTAATTGATTTTTCTTTTAATCCGAAATAAAACTTACTCAAATCCATGCTTTCTATGTCTTTAAAATTACTGTGCAGAATATAAAATAAAAATTCTCTTACGAGACTTACTTTAAAATGAAAAGAAAGATTAAAAAAGCAATTGAATGAGAAGAAACAGGAAATAAAGTCTTACAAACGACTGCAAAAAATGTAAAAGAGTAAATATAAAACAATAGACTGAAATACTGGAGTAAAAAGATTACGCAGGGGAAAAAGAAACGTTGAGTTATAAAGATTTTCTTTCGATTCAAATGCAGCAATTTAAATAAGGTAAGGAAATACAATTGAATAAAAGTTTTCAAAAAACTTCTTTAATTAAGCACGGTCCCATCTAACAAAGGAAATTGAGTTTTACATAAAATAATTAAGTTATTTAAATTGTATTTTTATTTAAAATATAACGTTTTTTTCGATAGTTAATATCTCAGACAAAGATATCTTCTTAAATGAGCATTTAAAAACAATCTTTAGACGTAACTGAAACTTGATTATATATATATTATTTTAATTGCTGAGAAGTTCTTTTTTCTTTTTAATAAACTTTATTAACATCTTATAAAATATACAACACATGATCTCATCCTGTCATTTAAATTTATTCATTTATTCATTTGCAGTTATAATTTACTAAATTTATTGTGTTTTACATGGTTTTAAAAATAGATTTAATTCACTAGAATGATAAGAAATAAACATGAAAATATTGGCCGATTCTTATAAACAACTAATCATATGATAATTGGAAAATGTTAACGAGTCCCATTTTTTGTATCTAAGTCTGATTTATATCACCCTCTGCATTAATTTTTGCTAAGATAAATTTCTATGATCATTAAAGAACGAAATTTCTGCAATGCAAGCTGAGATGTAAGAAAGCTCCTCTATCGTTAGCTTAGAAGAAAAAAGGTATGAACACAGTCCATGGAAACAAACGCAGTTTGGACATGGGATGTGGTGTCTGTTTAAAGATTTATCCATTCAAAATTGTCATCATAGAATGCACTATATTGCATGCACTAAGGTATTTGGATACAATTCCTCATTCTTTTGCTTTCTTTTGGGAACAACGGATTTTGTTCTTTTTCCATCGACGATAACTTTTAGTGTTTTCAAGATATGTTTTCGAGACTTTCAAAATAGTTGCTCTTCACATTTAGCTAGGACATTGTGCACATTGTGTTTTTATTGCATTCACGGATGTGCAGTTAAATAGTTTCAAGTAAACCCACTCCTTTTTAAAAGAATTTTTATTATTTTTTTTAATTCTGATTAAAGGGTACTTTGTACAATGCAGTTATTAATATTTTCTGAAAATAATATTTTTTAATTTAAAAACGTTGCAAATTATGATACAAAAAAAAGAAAAAAAATACTTTGGCGAAATTGGACTTTCTTTTTATGAAAACCTTTGGATTATTTTATACAGTACACTGTTAAAAATCTTGTTCTAGTTTGAACCAAAAAAGTTTGTTTTTTGATGCTCAATATCTGCCACCGTAAGATGAAGAAATCTTGAACCAAAATTTGGAGCTCCCATTGAAGCATAGTTCCAATACTTGGAACGAGGTTGAAGTAGGTAGCTCCAAATTTTGGTACGAGATTTCACCATCTTATGGTGGCAGATATTGAGCACCAAAAAACAAACTTTTTTGGTTCAAACTAGAACAAGATTTTTAACAGTGTAGAAGTTCCCGGTGTACAGATTACATTTTTTTTGTTTGACCTATTTTTTGATTTCATTTATACATTCATTCACAAATTTCTTTTTACTTAAGAATTATTGACATGTGACTATTGTAAACAGTGAAAAACTTTCAAATTATGATTAAATAATATATAATATGTTAAAATAGGAAAATATTGAAAATTTCATTATGAAAACTATACACGTAAATTTTAAGACAGAAATAAAATATTTAAATAATAAATTCATTATTATGCAATAAAGTCGTAAATTGCATCATATTTAAAATGAGCAAATAATTGACAGTTGTGAAAACAGTTTAAATCTATAAATATATTTGCGCGAGACATTCATTTCATATCATGAGACAATTTTTTCTACTATTATCTTGAATCCTAAGACAGATATAACAATAAATAATGTTTTCTTTTTTGATATCCAAAGTGTTTTACGTAAACATTAAAAATTGAGGAAAACTTTGGTGAAATTCAAGCCAGGTTTAAAACGATACAACAGTTAAAATATTTTTTTACACGAGTATTTCAGATTTCTAGAGTATCTTTTAAACTTATTTTGCCAATCCTGAAGCAGTGAAAAGTAAAATATTTTCTTTAAAACACAGAAATACTTTCATGTGAATATTTTTAAGAAAAATAAATCCTTAAAATAATAAAGTCTTCAATATGGTAAGTAGCAAATAAGATAAATTACGCCCTATTTAGAATGACATGACCAAATTATAATAAGTAAAGCAGCTTAAATAATAATTTTAAAAAATTCCAGACAACTTTTAAAGACCTGGTCTTTAAGTTTATCATTTACAGCAGAATTTTTTTTAAGTAACGACAGTACGATATACAATAGCCTGAAGTCATATTTGAAAAACTATCTTAACGATTAAAGTCTCGTCAAAATCATCCAGCTGATTTTTGTAATAAAGCCAATCATTAAGAGTTGCATTTATGAGATTATATTGATATCTTATACAGTAGGGGGGGGGAGGTCCAAAAAAAGATTTTTTTTTATTTTTCGAAACTCTTTAGTGTGAAAAAGTTGCGAATTGCAAGAAGAAGAAACACGGTACATAGAAAATAAAATCGGTTCATATCTTCCGTTCGCGCATCGTGTTTAAATTTCTAAAAATTTGCAAAAATCTCGCTTTTTTTACTGAATTAAAAATATAAAAATAAACACGCTTTTATTTACGCTGTCGGACGTTCCTCTCAGTCCGCACAACTTAGAAGAAAGTCAGTGGTAGTTATAGCTGCCACCACCGATATTACTAGGTGATATCGGTCACCCTCTGTGAGGATTGTATAAATGAACACTGACGCTATCAATTAACTGAATTAACAGTTTATTTAGAATATATGTACACACTAATTACGCTATTTACATTTATATACAACTCGGATATAGATGATCCGGTTCAACATTAAATTAAATACAGTAAAGGTTGGCTGTGTACTATTCAAATTACACGTTCCACCTCACACTCAATGCGCGTTAGATTCACTTTATCGGAGATCAGTTTCGAATCTCCCAACACATGTATACTCGGCCTGCACTTCTCGGCCAAGAGCACTAAACACAAGGACGTCTGTGTCCTTTGCTCTCCAGAAACGCACTCCTTACGCTCTACAACACGGAGCACACTCCATCAGGACCTCGGTCCTACACACACCTCCAGGTACGAGCCCCAGGTACGAAATGAACTAATCTGAGACAAGACTTGCTCTTCTCAAATCACTGCTTTCCCAATATAAACCCCCCTTTGGAGCTCATTCATTGGGCACATTCCCCATTCTTTTCTTGATTAGTGACATGTTGCTCATCATCCACATACCTCACTGACGGATGAACACGCCTCACAGCAATCTCCGCTTTTTTACACACCACCTGCATAGGATTACTTGTCACTTCTCCCTTCAACAAAGAAGCAATGTCACCTTGGAAATTCTAGAACACAGCCATACAATACACAAAAGATTAAGATAAAGAAATAACGGAAATTCCAATCTGTAGCAGGTGTGGTCTCAGAACCTGACATACGCTTTTATCATAGCCTAAATAACCTAAATAAATTGAATTCTAACCAATAATATATACTTTTACATTTCGCGAGTCTAAAATTAAACGCCATGTTAGGGTGGATTTAAAAAGTCAATTCCAACCTTATAATTTGTTTTCTTAACGGAAAAAAAGTGATAATTTGATTGAAGAAAAATTGAATGCCAAGCAATTTCGAAGGTATATGAAAGAATATAATTCTCTTAACCAGGAACCTATATAATTTTATATTGGACATGTATCTCCTTCCTAGATTTCTCGAAATGATATAAATCAAAGCATTAATCCTTGTTTGTCTGTTCTGTCAATATCATTAGAAAAACTAGAAGTAGTGGGATATATGGAACTGTGACCAATAATGGATGGGAAAACGGTGTCATCCACCGATTAGAAAAATATGTAGGAAGCCTTCTACAGTAGACATATGCCTCCTGCATTTTATTGACTTTCTTTTTCATTACATTTTTCAAATCATTCACAGTGAAACTGCTGTGCTTAAATCTTTTAGTGGACCACTCGGACACTAAATCAGTTTCTGTGAAAAACTCCCCGTTTTCAATTTTGTACTTATAGATTGTTCGATACCTGATATAGACAGAAATTTGTTAAGCAAAGACCAGCAGTACTTATTATATATTTCAAATACAATCACTTCGGGACATTGTCCAGAAGACCTGGCAAATCGGGACCCCGATTCATTGTCTGATTCCGGATGATTAACTGCAGCCAACCGACCCTTATAAGATAACGCATAAATATATATATTTATGCGTTATATATTACAAATTCATCAAATCCATCCGAAAACTTAAAATTGGTTTCATCTTAAAATCTTACATGCTTGTATATATTGCCATAAAAAGCAAATACTTTACTCATTGACCGAAAAAAATCTTTCAAGCAATCTAAACATCATGCAATTTTTATGACGAATTACTTCAAGTTTTCGATCCAGTAAAAGAAAGAAATGCGTTCTTTGCGCACACAGAGAATTTTCTGAGAGCAATGATTGTTAATAAAAGAGAGCATATTCTCGAGAGCTCGGTTACGGTAGGATCGTAACTGGAAGACAATCTGTCAAAAAGACTGTTAGAAATTTCGTACCACCGAATAAAAAAATTTCAAGCTTCTGATTACACTGAAATTATTAATTGGAATTCTTGTGTGGTGTATTCTCAATCAATGCTGCGTTATCTTAGCGAAGATATTAAATTAATCTTCAATTGTGACACTACGCTCATTAGAGAAATGCAAAAGTGCCCCTGTCACTTCAAGGTTGTGGAGAAGTGCGCCAAACTTGTGACAGAGGCTTCAAATAAAATACGTGAACATGATGCTAGAGATGGCTACATCCAAGCAACACTGAAGTCTAGATCTATTACAGCTCACCCCCGCCCTCCCCCCCCCCCCGAAAAAAAAGAAAAAAAATCAGATTTTAAATTTGTGGTAGATTTAATAAAGGAAAAATAAAAAGACAGTAAGTCAAATATGGGAACCTTATGGGACATATTTTTAAATAGATGCAAATATCATGTAAATACCACGCTGAATAAAATGGATCGCTGGGTATGGGGTTAAAGTGGGACTCAATATACAACCACCTCTAGGTGGCCAGCTATGGTTTGCTTTGTTATAGCAAAACGAGTGAAGAGTTGCACAATGAAAATTCAGTAAAATTGGGATAATTATTGATAAGAATTTAATTTATTAACGTTACAGATTATTGATAATAATTTAATTTATTAACGTTATTTAAACCATAAAACGAGTATAAAAAATGTACGAGAATAGAGAGTGTGTGTTCTTATCTTTTAAATTCACTTAAAAAATTATAGCGCGATTTTTCAATTTTTTTATAAGGTTTAAATACGATGGGCGAACGAAAAATATTAAAAGATTTTATTTTTATACCCATTTCTTCTTAATACTATTTTTCTCACAACAGCGTTTCGAAACTAAAAGAAAATCTTTTTTTCGACCCTCCAGTGGCTCGTGAGAATTTTTTGTTTAAAAGGTGGTTCGCGTATCAATAAAGGTTAGGGACTGCTATTTATGAATATATTTTAAATTAGAATATTTTTATTACTTTCAAAATTAAATTATTTTGCTAATTTATTAATTTTGAAATAATTATTTATTGCTTTTAGATAAATTATAAAATCTCATTTATTGAATTTTCAGTTTTCATTTAAAATGGTAATTCGAGCTTCTTGCTGTATTCATTAAAAAAAAAAAAAAAAAATAAATAAATAAACTTCAAATATTTTTTGATGCGAATAAATTGCTACATGTTTATTTCTAAATTCTAAAGGGCTATATCCGAAAAAAAAAAAAAAAACAACTTCGTTTAAAACTTCATAGTTTTCAAAAATCTAACAATGAGTAGGGTTTAGCATAACAATAGAACCTAACATAGAAGTTGAAAAAGTAGTGAAAGAAAAAAATGAAAATCAGTTTTACGTCTATTTTGTGTACTTTTGTATTTAACTTAGATTGGTTTTCATGTGTAAAGAAGGAAATTTTTAATTGAATTTTCAATCTCTTTCTTATACAAAAGGAATCAAAATGCATATGCAGAGAAATTTTACATAATAATACAAATATTTAATATTTTGATAACATAAATATAAATAATTAAATTAGTTTTAAGGGATATTGGAATATTTTATGCCTTGTGATAAGTAATAAATAAATAAATCTATATACAGGAATACAGATGTAAATTAGTTATGAATGAATTAAACTAATTATGTCACAATTAGAGATAATAAGTAAAACAGTTAAAAAATGGTATATTGCAATTATAAAATAGAGAAATAAACATTTCATTACGTTTACTTTCTAACTTTACGTTAGAGAGAGTTTATCACAAAATTTATAAATAAATTGAATTTTTTATATTAAATTAAACCATGTTTTATTGTTAATGTGTCTTTTTTTGACACATTAGTTTTAATCAAAAGACAATTAAACTATATGGTCAAAGATGACAGGCACTTGCGATTTTAGACATAATATTATATATCTAGAAAAATACATGAAGAATTATCCTGAAACCCTCAGGGTGAAAACATAATAGTACAGTTTATACATTCCCATGTGGGTTTTATACGAAAGCTCATAAGGGACCGTAAGCAAATTACAAAAGAAAGAAAACTCTTTTGGCTATAAAAAAAGTAATATCCACTTGACTATTTTTTTATGGCCTATCGAAATATGCATATATATATATATATATATATATATATATATATATATAAAGGGTTAATATAAAAGGTTAAGCAATTACTGCCGTTGTATATATTTGTTTTCTTTAGAATAAATATTTTCAAAAAAAAAAAAATCTGAAATTTCTCTAAAATAAATTCTCTAAAACATATGTATTAACAAAAATTTTAATCCCATTTTTGTAAGCAGCATAAGAATTAAATGAAATGTAATACACAAGCGACCAATATTTATCAAATAATTACATTTTCAAAGAACAAAAGAGCTGTATTAAGTGTCTGAAATCTATATTGAGTTTCCCCACCTCTTGGTGCAATATGTTCTGCTATGCAACGTAGCTTGAAATGACTGTCTATGGAAGAGCATTAGATATTCTTTGTATGCGTACCCACAGTTCATATGCAGAAGCTGTAAGAATATGATAACGAGCGAGATGTCAATCATCAAGTTCGCTTACATGGTCACAAGGGACATATCCAGTGAATACATAGGCAACAGAAGAAACTGTATGAATTTTTTTTGGCAAAGAAGATTAAACATTTCTGGCAACATCTGGAATTGCAATATCGTGATAAAAGATAGCTCTAGGAATGTCTTCACGGAAAAGAACGACTTCAGACTTCTGCAATTCACTGATGTACATGTTTTTGTTAAGATTATCCACCAGTTTCAGCAGCTGAAATCTTCCATGATGCGAAAGCTCATCCTATGGCATATCTCTCGGATCCGACAATATACTCTTGAAAGTAGCGTTTACTGGAATAACTTTTAATATGATTGGGGCCAAGATGATGACACAAAATTAAGAATGATTCGTGAGATAAAACAGCTTGTAGTTAATCTGCATGCAAGTCTATATATTCATGAGGACATTGCTGCGTAGATGATAGAACCTGTATAAATTGGGTCTTGAACGCAGCCCAGGTACAGCAGGTTTCAACGAATTGATTCAGACAATGATATGTATGTAGCAATTGACTAATTGTGCTTCTAGCTTACTGGATGAAGTTGTGTGTCTTTTTAGTGCCTTTTGGTCCATGTGTCTATGATCTTGCATTTACGTCCACATACGGGATTCCAAGCTGTCCCATCCTCGTCTGTTCATTGTTTCTAAATTCGCATGCCTCTTGCTGTTACGTTGCACACTAGTTACTATTGCACGATAGGAAAACCTCTTCACGATTCGCAATTTATCATTAGGAAATAATCTTAGCTAATTGTCAATGTCTAGCTACAAACCTATCTTTATACGGCTTCAGCAGTAATCCATAACATGCTATTCAACCCACGTTTTCATGATTTCTCTGAAATTTGAATCATTTCCATAACACACCTGTACATTTTATTATCAATAATTTTCATCACAGTCATATCAATCTTTCATGGCGATACACTTTTCAGAGTACAAAAACAATCTTTTTCAGAGGCATCTCAAAATTTAAATTTTTAAAGTTTGTAATTTTCTTTCTTTCTTTCTTTATTTATTTATTTATTTATTTATTTTTTTTTTTTTGCATGTAAAATGGTTATTTTAGAATAGTATCGAACAGTTGTACAAAAACTGAATGCTGAAGGACCATTTTGAACTGTTGTCATTTTTCGCTATTAATATATCTTTAAATTAAAGAACAATTGAATATAAACATAAAATTGAATTTACTCTATTCTACTATGATATTTTTATACAATGAAAACCATTTTAAAATGATTTGAAATTTTCAGAAAATGTTCAAAATATTCATTGGGAATTAAAAAAAAAAAAGATTTTGAAAGTCATGTATTCCTTAAATATATTTTCCGCATAAAATATGTAAAAAAAAATGGTCTCTACTATACCAACCGTCTTTAAAACACAATTTTAAAATAGTTTGTTTATATTACATATTTTTTGAAAGTTTTAGATGGAAGTTCGCTTTGGAAAATGCTTTTTAAATTCTTTGCAAAATCTTAATGCGAAAAATATTTTTCGTTTCTAAGAAAATACATCTGAAAAGCAAACATTAAAAAAAAAAAACTTTATAAGTATGTTTCGGTAGAAATCATTAAAGTTTTTTAGAAAATTAAGAATTTCTGCGGTATAACTTGTGTAGAAAAATTTGTATTTTCTTATGACACATATCAGAAAAATATTTTGTTTTTAATATTTACACAAGCAGTAATTTAATGTTTTGCTTTATTTTGTACAATATTTGACACTTATAAAATTTTGATATTAATTTCTTCATTTTTTTTACATGAAAAAATGCCTGAAACAATTAACCTAAAATATCGCGGTGAAGTGACACAAGAAAAGGATTGAAATATAAGCATTCCTAAATACCCTTTTTTTAAAAAAAATACGTTACATGAATAGACGTTGCACATGAATTGTTGTATTAGGAAATATAACTAAAACTTTTCTACAACTATTCAATACATTTAATAATCAACCGAAATTAAGAAAAGTGTTTTATACTTCATTGTTGAAAAATGAAAAATATATTCTTCAGTAACACGAAAATCAAAATGATGATTTCAATAGATTGATTAAAAAATAAGTCTTTGCTGGGATTGTTTTAACTTCTAAACATTGCGCATTTCAAGTTTAGTGCACCTTTGATTCGACAAACGATTAACTCAGATTCAATTATTTAAAAAAAGTGTAACTCAAATTTCTGTCTTTTCATAATTTGTACAAAACGTTTAAAACAATATTATTTTTAAAGATGTTTTTATCTCACAGGCTATCATAGCCTGAGAGCTTAGGTGCCCGCTCGTTCTGTATTTATGTACGCACATTCGTGCGTAAAGCGATAACTCATGATAAAAATATCCGATCCACTTGAATTTTGTATATAGATATGTTGTGATAAGGCTCTTCCCTGATTAGTTTTTGGAGTTCATTTGATATGTATAATAGGGGGAACGGGGGGTTCATGCCCTTCCCCTTAATTGGTATAAATGTTTTTTTCATGCATAATTATCAGTTTTCTTTCAAAATTCAGATATAGGATCATTCTGATGAGGCGTCTCCGTGATTGGTATCAGGTGTTCATTAGATAAGTATAAACAGGGGGAATAAGGGTTCTAATTTCCCTCCTTTTAATTCATATGAATGAGTTTTTCATGCAGACTTATCAGAATACGTTCGAAACTCTGAATTGTTTTAGAAAATTAATGGTTAAGTATAAAAGAGAGGGAAAATCCTCTTAAATTATCTATATGGGTTTTTATCAATAATTTTCCGATTTGCTCTGAATTTTGGATATAGATTTTTTATACGATAAAGCATGCCCCTGTTTAGTTTAGGGGGTTCAATGATTAAGTATAAAAAGGGGAAATGGGGGGAGCTGTTTCCCCTGTTTAATATGTTTTTAGAACGGATTTAACCCTTGATATAAGGCTGTAATGTACAATTAGTATGCGTAGGTTATGAGCTCAATGCCATCAGTTTAACTGGGCAATACTCTTTTTTATTATTTTTTTTCTATCGGTTAAATCCTGATCACAAAATATTCACCGTTTGCAACTCAAACAGTATAAATTATTTATAAAATTTTGGGGGCTGAAGTTCAACAAGAAAATAAAATATTTATATATAAATAACAAAAATAATGAAATAGTATAAATTAAGCATAATTTAACAAATATATATCA
The DNA here is from genome assembly GCA_964019185.1 of Maratus speculifer. NCBI lineage: Eukaryota > Metazoa > Arthropoda > Arachnida > Araneae > Salticidae > Maratus > Maratus speculifer. The sequence continues at coordinate 98,849 of CAXHSM010000639.1, forward strand.
GAACTAAACACTGAATCAATCTTCAGTAATCTAAAAATTGAAGATGTTTGCGATTTCTTTAGATATTAACTCCTTGTTTACAGTAAATACAATATTATTGCTTTAAGCAATTTTAAAATTGCATTTGAATACTATGCCTCTTGCGAGCTACTTATCAACCGACTGATAAAACATAGGGCTGCTAAAAAGGATCAGAATATATATTTGGCAATGGATAGCAACACCCTAAATAGCAAAAAATTTTAAAGATTTCAGGGAGTTTTGGAAAGTGTTCATAATCTATGCTTAACGCATGATTTTTCTTCCTTGAAGTTAAAATGCATTTATTTAATGCATAAAAAAGCAAATGTCTTTGTATGTCATTGATCGCGTTTCTGCTATATAGACGTTAACGGACACAACTGTACTTATACCCCTTGGCCTCCACTCGTTTCATTGTTTTGGGAAAGATGTTAAGTAACCGACCTCTATAACTCAGTACATAATGAAAAAATCTCTCTTAACTCTTTACCTGCAAATAAATAGACATATTTCCAGATTGCCTATGCCCTTAACTCAATTTTTTCAATTTTGTCACCTATATCCCTTGGCTTCTGAGCTCCTCATATGTCATTACCTTTCTTACATTTAAAGCGATGCTACGGACAATATTCTTCATTTGTAGAGCGGGAGAGTGTTGCATAGAACATCACTTCAACGAGTTGACGCTCATATTTCAGGATTAATATAACTCGATTTCCATGTTGTATATCAACATGCTTGCCAAGCCCTATCTTGATGGTAAATACTAATAAAACTGATTTTAGTGTTGAGTGATAGATTTGCTATTGTGTTTTTCTGCTTCAAGTCATTAATTCTTTTATATCTTTTTGGGTGCAGGAAAATACATTAAGAGACATTCCCATGAACCACTGAAATCATGACTACTCCGAGCTTTTACAATGGTTGGACTCGTCAGACCACTTACATTTTAATATGCTAAATATATTCTGTTGTATCGTAGAATTTTAGCCGTGAAGTCCATGAGATTTTCTCCTATTTCAAGCTTCAATGGTAAATATATTATTTAATTTATCAAGTTTAAGAATTATATTTCTTAAATAGGATAAATAATTTTTCGATTAAATGTTGTTCATGCGTAAAATTATTTTTTTTAGGTATTTAACTATGGTGGTATTTGTAGCGGCGATGCGTATTAACGTAATTAATAAACTTACATGCTTTAATGGACTGTACATACTTTATTTTTAAGACATTGCGAAGCGTTGCTTGCTCTTCTAGCAAAACAAAACAACTAGAAAAAAAACAGACGATTTGAATTTCTAAAGTTACATACATTAGCGAAGGCCAGATTCCAAACATAAATTACAAATAACTCTAACATACCCCCCCGACATTGAAGGATCAACTTCAATAAATTATACAATACGAAATATTAACATTACAAATGCTTATAGTAATATGATACAATACAACAATTTTCTTTTAGCAATGAAAAACACAATTATGAACATACAATAATAGGAAAACTAAAAAGAAAAATACATAACAAACTTTTTTTTTACATTTCGTAATTAACTTTCTGAGACTTGTTGTGGCAATAACGCAAATTTTGAAATACTTCTTTTAAGTATTCCCTTCACGGTTTTAACTTCTACAACTCTAATCTTACCATCTGCACCTGCGAAAATGTTTATAATGCGTCTTAGTAAGTATTTCTTTGTAGGAAGGTCATCTTCCTTTATCAACACTGGGGTTCCTATGTTTACATATTTTTTTTTTCAAATTGCTACTTGGAGCGTTGTTGGAGCGTATTTAAATACTCTTTATTCCAACGATTCCATATCAATTGAATGTATTTTGAAATTCTATGTCATCTAGATAGTCTATTTTCGTTTACATTAATTAATTCTGGTTCAACGATGGCTGTCATAGGCCTTCCGATTAAAAAGTGGCCAGGTGTTAAGGGTTCCGAGTCATTCACGTCTGAAGACAATGGAGTGATTGGCCGTGAATTTAATATAAGCTCTATTTCAGCAATTACAGTTAATAACTCTACGAACGTTAGTCTTCCATTACCTACCGTTCGACTTAGATGATATTTTACCGATTTTATTCCTGCCTCCTACATCCCGCCAAAATTAGGTGCTCTGGGTGGAATAAATTTCCAATAATATTCTCTTCTGACAAATAATTCGCTAACTTCTCCTCAGGATGTCTTAGTAAATTATGGAGTCTCTGTAACTCGGCGTGAGCACCAACAAAATTTTTTGCATTATCAGAAAAGATTACTGCGCACCTTCCGCGCCTAGCAGTGAACTTTATTAAAATGGCAATGAATGCATCTGTAGTCAATTCTGACACTAGTCCGAGATGCACTGCTTTAGTTACAAATCAAACAAAGAATGACAAATACACCTTATTAAGAATTCCCTTTCTCTGTCCCTTATATTTTATGAAAAAGGGACCACCAAATCTGTTCCCACATAATTAAATGGTGCACTAGGACGTACTCTCTTGGCCACAAGTACGTACTTGGCCGCAAGTTTTAAGTAGATGAGGAGTAGTCTAGAGTCCAGGCTAAGACGATGGTTGAATATTGCATTAATATTATTTTACTGATGTTCAACTTTAGTAAATTCACTATCTTAGATACGAGTTGAGAATATAAGGCAACTGCGGACATTCTAATCTTGATATTGTCAAAGGTATTATGTAAAGGTAAATAGCATATTAATAAAAAATCTAGAATTTGGTGCATTTTTACCTACTGGTCATGTATTTTTATTAATGACATCTGTATATCAAAACTTGCTATTTCAAGTTTGGAAACCTTAATTTCAGCTTACTAAATGGGTGGAGTCTCTAGTGAGATGACAAAAAACGTAAGTGTGTCTCATTTTTGTGAGGCCTTTTAGTAAGGCCTGTTTTTAGTGAGTTTTTCAGGTGAAAGGGAAGTCGCCGAAGTGATAACTAAGTGGAAGTGTGCGTTTACTTGTTTATTAAAACTTTATGATAAGCCATTTGTTCATAATGATAACTATATCAAAAATTTTATGAAAATGTTGCTAATAAAATAATCATCTTCATTTTATTAAGAAATGAAAATATTAGGCACAACATTTATATAAATACACACACACACATATATATACACACACACACACACATATATAAGGAAAAAGTTTTAGTTTTATTATTGCTATGCTATTAATATATTTTTTAAGCATTTAGGGCAGTGCTATACTTCACTAGGTAATACTAGGTATACTTCTGTGTATATTATTTAAATTTGGCATCAACTCAGATATCATATTTTTAAGAATTTTTTAAGATAATAACATGATGGGTTGAAATTTTCGTATGAATATTTTTATAGCACTTAGGAATTACCGTAAGACAATTAAATGTTACGTACAATTAAAATGTGGCGAAAAAATAGTATATTTTTTGAATAGATAAATAACATTAAATGTTTAACGTAAGTATTTTATATTGATGTAGTTTATCCGATTGACTTCTGAATGCGTTAGTTGATAATCCCCTGTAACCATTATCATTATATTCAGCAGCAGTTGGTACAGTACCTTTAGAATCAGCGGGAATCGATAGACTACCTCTAGCACTGACATTAAGAGTCTGACAATCCGAGGCTGTCCAAAGCTGGAAAATTTAATACCATGGTATTCACACATATATGATGAATATTTATTGGTATAATAGTAATGTCTAACTTTTGTTTAAATTTTAAATTATAGGATAAATGAAATTACAAATACGGATGTCTCGAAATTATGTGCATCGTGATACATGTATTCTCTCACGATATATATATTTTTTAATAATCTGTATCAACAGTTAAAATATTTTTTATCAGTAAAAGTATCGATTTGAGTTAAATTTCTACGGACATCGTAAGCGTATTTTAACGGACTAATAAATTTACTTGAAGCGAACATCAATCATTGTTTTATTTTCTTTGATGCATTTGCAGTTTGCATATAGCTGTGAAAGACCTTAGGAAAATCAAATATTCTGTGGAAAAAATAAGTTATATACTTATAGAAATAATTGATAAATATAATAATATGTAAGAATAATTAAGTAATTACATAAGTATTGAATTTCTAACTGTCTCTTCCAAAGCTTTAATTATGCATATTTTTCTTGATTGTTAAAAGATTTTGTATGTTTTACTACAAATTTTTAAATAGAAAACGTTCAAAAAAAATTGGCATTGATGGGAATAGTAGAAAAGCACTCATAATTTATTAATAATAGGCATTGATTACATTTTTAAAAATGTATTCAAATATTTCTACTTCCGTCCGTTGCTGCGTTCAATGCGTGGAAAGAACTATTAATATATACATATACTTTTTAAATTGCAAAAGTCTAAAAATCTTATATAAATTTATCAAACATATGTCAATATGAATACTACTACTGCAACTGCATGTGTATAAAATGTGTAAAATGAAATTGCAGTTATTAATTAATTACTAAAATATTTAATAAAGGTTTTGAAGATAAGATATAATGTCAGGAAAAAAAATATGCTTTTTGATTTCTACCCATGTGATCTATCTTGATCAAATATCTTCTGAAATTATATTACATTTAGGAATTTCTAATGTTTTACTAGCTTTTGTTTACTTTGACCAGATACTGATCTACTAAATTTATATTGTATTAAAATACTGCATTTCTCCGCATTAACCGACACGTTACAAAATTCGAGGGGTATCAGATTTTTTAATACTGGCTCCTTGTCATTTCAAGTATAACGGAAAAAGCGAGAATTTTTGAAAATAGAAAGAAATGAAGTTCATTATCTTTATTCAGTAGCAGCGATTGTTGTTGAGCACGGGGGATGCAAAATAGAGTTTATTCCCATTTTTTAATTATTTAGTTTACTTTTTATACGCATTGAAGAGAATAAAGATACGTTTCGTGTCTCGTATGATTTCACAGAAAAGCTCTTTTGCCGGCACCCATCTGAAATTTACAGTTTAGCAATAAATTATCACATAAATCATTACATAAACAAAAATAATCTTAATATATATAAAATAAGGTATAGAGAAATATGTGCTTACCTTATATTAAAAAAAAGTAATCTTAATTGATGATTTAAATTAACTTAACAACGTTATGCTGGAGTTGGAACTCATTTGTGGAAGTTTGCTATAATAAGAAAATAAATAAAATATAATAATTACTTAAATATGAATGAATACATCGAGATAGAAAGAGAAAAAAGTTTTGGTGCTTTTTACTTTAAATGAAAAACTTTGTTAGAAAAAGTAAAATAAATCAGATGCCTATTCTGCAGTAGGAAAACTTCATATTTTTCTCCATGTCGGTAAATACGAGTTTTCAATTTGTCAAACTGATCATTTTCAAAATGGTCACAGCAATGTTCATGTAATCTATATATACTTCAATAATATCTTATGTAACATTTTAAAATATTAAATTTTAAGAGGTAGATTGCGTTACTTTTATTTTATGACAAAAGATTTTATGACAGAAGCAATTTCTTTTATATTTAAAAAATAACTTCAAACAAAAGAAAAGGAAAATTAACTGAGATCCTTGCATTAAAGTATTATGCACACAGACAAAACAGTACATTGCAATGATATTTAAAAAAATAATTAGGAAGAACAAACACTTTTTGTAAGCGATTTTTTAAAGCTCGCTTTATAATGAGATATGAATTTTCTGAATAGAAGGAAAATGCGTTTTCAGAAAACTAATTACTCCACATAGAGTGATGTATCTCATTAAATGTTAAATTGCTTTTTAAGAGTCCTTTTGTCAAAATGTGAAATATTTGATTTGAAAGGATTATTTTTCTTTTTAAAAAATCAGATAATTAGATGACAGTTTTGCAAATTATATCTTTCCCTTAAAAAAAGATTTATTTCCAAACTAACATATCTATATACAATTAACGTTTATTATTTGTGTCACAAACTACTTTAACAATTACATGTTCTATTAATACGCATAAAAATTAATAATTTCTGACCAGTCTTTTCATTGTTAATTGAAACATTTGTCAAAATATAGAGTTGCTTTAAATTTAAACTAAAACTAAATGTCAAACCTAAATGTCCACCTTATCTTAACAATTGCATATTATCTGTATGCGTATAAAAATTTATGTTTTCTGATCAGACTTTTCTAAATTATTTGAAACATTTTTTCATGCTGTTTTAAATTTAAATAACACCTAAATGTCCTAAATGTATCCAAATTATGTTAACTATTGCATGTTATCTTTATGAATACAAAAATTAATGTTTTCTGATCAGATTTTTTGATATTAGTTAAAATATTTTTTCGCGCTGTTTTAAATTTGATCAAAACCTAAATATCCTAAATATATCCAAATAATGTTAACAATTGCATGTTATCTCTATGCAACAAAATATAATGTTTTCTAATCAGACTTTCAATGTTAATTGAAATATTTTTCAAGGGATAAAGCTGCTTTAAATTTAAATAAAACCTAAATGCACTAAATATATCTAAATCATGTTAAGTATTGCATTTTATCTTTATCCGTACAAAAAATCAGAAATTTCAATAGGAGTTGAAACATTTTAAAGATATACAGCTGCTTTAAATTCTAATAAAACTTAAATGTCCTAAGTATTTCCAAATTATGTTAATAAATGAATATTAATTTTATGCATAGAAAAATTAATGTTTTCTGATCAGACTTATCACTATTAACTGAAATTTTTTCATGATATAAAGCTACTTTAAATTTAAATAAAACATAATTAACACAAATATTTCCAAAAGTCTTTAGCAATGCGTGTCATTTTTATGAATATAAAATTTAATGCTTTTTAATGAAATTTTTCAACATTTGTTCTCTCTGCATATATCTATCAAGATATACATCTGTTGTAAATTTAAATATATCCAAGTATAAAATTTTTTGTGTAGTTAAACCTAAAAGTTTGAATGTTGTGAATATTTAGAAACTGATTAATATTATGCCGAAGTTATTGGATAATATAAAATATCATACTTTCTTGTAAAAAAGAAAAAGTACTGTAGCAAATCATTAATTTAATTTGGTTTCCATTTTTAGTTGGAGCTGTTTGAGTCTTTTTTTTTCTTTTTTGGTAAAGATATCAAGACGTGAGTTTCAAAACTCGTCATACCTGTAAAAGCAAATTCTGGAAAATCGCGAACAACTTCTGACCACGTCCATTGGTTTTCATTGTAAACCTAGATTTTTAAATTTCAGAAACATACGCTGTAACGTTTTTGCACATTACTGTGTTTTTTGGATCCGGGTTCACCATTACAGTTGATCGATAGAACAATGTTTGTTTTTTATTTTTGATAAGACAAGTTTTTAAATCTTTATCATCATACATAAGTTTTTTATTTAAAATTTGCTTAAATATTTAAATAAAAATTCGAAGTGGAAAAATTCGAAGAAAATGTATGCATATTGAGTCAACGTAAACATTTCTTTAACAAAATTTTTAGAAGTTTCTCAAACGAAAAAAATATTGTCATGTCTTTAATGTATATAATGCAATTTCAAGCTTTTTCTTTAATGCAATATTAAGTGGTAGTACTAAACCACGTATTGTGGCCAATAAATAACTGCAATGATTAATATTCATAAGTAGTAATCCCAAACTTTCTCCTATCTCATATATGTTAACATTTCGAAATTTGCTATCAAACTGCTAAAATTAAATCGCAATATTGCCCATTATGAGGATTCTGAGAAATGAAATTCCATGCATTAATTCTAGAGAAATGACCATTGGTAAAATTGTGTAAATCCTACAAAATTCAGCATAGCAGCGCCACCTGCATGGCGATTGTCACAAAAATGTAAACAAAACAAATTTATGGCAAAGATTAACTGGTTTAAGTTTGATGGAAATCCATTCATTATCTCCATCAACTAGAGCTGTTAGAGGAACCGTTACAAAGGCAGTACAGTAGCGTCATTTGTGAAGCTACTAACAACAAAATATAGAGAGCAACAATTCATGTCAGAGACTAATCAAATTTGAATTTTGGTGAAAATCCAAGCATACTTTGTTGAAATAGAGTTGTTATGTAAATCATAAATATGTAGAGCATAGAAGCGTCATCTATTGAACGATTTACAGCATAGGTAAAAAAAGTCAATTTATGTTAAGCGCAAACTGAATCTGAAGTTTAAGGAAATTCCGTGTATTAATTCTGAAAACAGATATACTGGAAACAATCGCATGAAATGCAGCATAGCGTCACGAGTGATTTACACAAAAAAAGTTAATAAAATTTCATTAATAATGTTAAGTAAAACATTTCATTTCCATGCCTAACCTAAAATCAATTTTCATGAAAATTCTTGCATTATTTCTGGAAATTGAGCGACTGTTTAAATTTTAAATAATGTTGCGTGGCAATGAAACCTACTAAACACTTCGCACTAAAACATAAACAAAAGTCAATTCATGTCAAAAAATCTATGAATTTGAAGTTATGTGAAATTCTGTGCATTAACTCTGCAGCTATAGCTATTGCGGAAATCGAATAAAATATATCATAATATCGCTACACACCTGTTGAGAGATTTACACCAAAAACTAACCAGCACTATTTCTTTTCAGGAACTACCTTAATACAATATTTTGTTAAATTCCGTAAATAAAATCTTGAAATAGAGCGCTTAAAAATGTATGACATTTACAAAGAGACGGACAGAATCACAGACTCACAAACAGACGTTTTGAAAAAACATAAAGTTTCGTTTGCATGAACTGCAACATGAAGTTTTCTAAAATCATGAAATTATTTTCATATTCTTTGATATTTAAAACTTGTAAATCCGTCGAAATTCGGAAATAGGAAGTTTTCACTAATCCAATGCCCCACCAGTGACCGAGAAACTCTGCCTTAATAACTGGTAGACAACAAGCTTTGGGATCGAACACTATCACGGCCGTAGGCCAAACCGTTCGGAGTTTTCCGTGGTTTTCTTGAAACATTTTATTTCTCTGTGTAAATACGTGTTAGGTTCCTTCAGAAAAACCCTTGCGGAGGGCTTCCCTTTCCTTTTGGAGCCTATATCCCTAGTGTAGGTAATTGGCCGTCATAGACACCAACAACAGCAAACAAACACTAACCCAATACTATCCTCAAAACACAAATTCATGTATGTATATATATATGTATATATATATATATATATATATATATATATAAACATATGTAGGAGAATTTATGAAAAAATACATAAAAATTCTATCTATTATCAATTACCAATAGGCTTAGTTATCTGTACTATATTGCTATTTGTATTAGTGATGGGCGATTTCGATTTTTTAAATCGATTTAATCGATATTATGGTCAACTCGATTTAATCGATACTATAAAATTTTTAATCGATTTCTCAGAAGATATTATTTTTATTTTGCTTCAAAAGTTGAAGAAAAAGCAGTCGGATGTGCCAATCTCAAAAAGTCTTCTATCTCATACATAAAAAAACTTCTAAATGCACTAACACATTGTCAATGTCAAATTTAAATTATTTATGCCCATCATGAAGATTTAAAAAGTATAGGTTGAAGTATGAACATTTTAAAAGAAAATAAAAGCATTGCGTTTTCCAAACAAATCACTGAATTTTGGTCCACCCCCTTTTAGATGTCTGTAACCGAAATATATGCAATTCAAAGAGCATCACAGCGACACCTGTTGTGCAGTATACACTCAAGCCTAATAAGAATCTATTTATATGAAAGTTTAACAGAATATGAAATTTGATTAAATTCCATGCATAATTTCTAAGATATAGCTATCACTAATATCGTGAAAAATGCAGTATAGCAGAGCAGTATTATATAACTTACACAAAAACCTAATCAGGAACAACGTATGATAATATCTAAGAGAATATTAAGTTTGGTGAAATTCCGTTCAGGAGCTCTTGAGATATGATCAATAAAATCTTGTAGATCCTGAAAAAGCGGTTGAATTCAGGGGTTAGCCCGAAGAGGAACATCTCCGCCCCGGAACTTTGAAATGTCTCACGAAAACATTGAAGCTTCATGTACAAGAGTCCCCCCCCCCTTCTCTGAAGTATAGAATGCCCCTTCAAGGAGACATAAAAATCCCTCCCAGTGAAAAATATCTGAATTCAACACTGCTGATAAAAGCAGCATAGCAACGCCTCCTGCATAGTTATTTACACTGAAACCTAATAAGCACCAAACTTATGAATGTGAAGCTTGATGAAATTTTCTGAATTAGTTTCTGAGATGCAATTATCGCAAAAATCAGGAAAAATGCAGCGTCACCAGCCGTTAGATTTAAATCAAAACTTAATCATTAACAATTTACGTTAGTATCAAACCGAATCTGAAGTTTGGCAAAAATACGTGCATTAGTTCTTGAGGTATCTATCTTGCAGTAATCATGAAAAATACAACATAACAGCGCCACCTGTAGAGCGATTTTTACCATAAGTAATCAGCACCAATTTATATGAAAGTCTAGCTGAATCTAAAGTTTCAAGAGGTTCCAGGCATTAGTTCTTGAGATAGAGCGCCCATAAAATTTTGTAAGAGACAAACAAATAGACAGACTGAAAGACAGACAATTTATAAAAACAGTAAAATGTGTCATATTTAACAACATATTCGAATTTTGTAAGCATTAGGTTATTATTATTTTTTAAATAACATCATACAAACAAAGAAAAAAAAAGCAAAGTTTTTTTTATCTTTTTTTTTTTTTTTTTTTTTTTTTTAAAATAAGCAACATATAATGTCTAGAATTATATATGGGTGTGTAAACATGTTTAATAATCTACATAACCCTCTCCCTCCCCCCCCCCCCCGTTTTTACATAAGTTAATGGGAATTGTCTTTTTTCTGTAATTATCTTCTTCTTCATAGTTTTTCAAAATAATAATAATAATATATATATAATAAAAAAAGGAAGTCTATCAAAATGCAGAAGATTCTCTCCTTTCCTCGCCCCCCCCCCTTCCCCCCACGGAGGGCATCTTCTGCCCTTTGTACCTATATCCTTCGTGTTGATAATCGGCTGTCATAAAATAAACCAAACCTTTTCTTGTCTACCCTATTTAAATCCTCTATCTTCACAGTTTCCTTTTACCCGCCGAAAATCTTGCCAGTCCTTTGAGTCAAAAACAGACGCAAAATCACTGACCAATCACATTACGAGGTGATAAAGCCTAGATGAAAATCGCAAGACTAAATTGAATGCAAGTAGTAGATCGATCTTTTGTAGTAGATCGAATCAGTACAGAACCTTGTGTAGTAGATCGATGTCGATGTCGATCTCAGAATCGATTTTATTTTGATTTACTAAAATTGAAATCGCATTTTGAAATCGATTTTTAGATACAAGTAGCACTGAGCTCGACATATAATACAATTATATGTCGAGCTCAGTGACAAGTAGTGTTGTTACTTTTTTGATATGCTTGAAATCGATCTACGTTTCAGGTTGAATCGATCTTTCCCTTTCTATTGTTTTAATGGTAGAAGTAAAAATTTCAAACTCAAATATTAGGCGAACCGTTGATTTTAGAGGGGTAAGACTTAAGTATGTCAAGATATTCTAAGGTATGGTCAATCGAATAGTGATGACCATTATACCCTAGCAGCACATAGGGGGTGGGGGGGCAGGGGGGGGCAATATTCAATACAGGTATGGGTGGGTCATGTGACATATCGTTGCAAAGGTCTTGGCCTAGGCTATCCATATCTGTATATCTTTTCATAATATAGTTCAATTTTCAGACTCCAGGGGGCGATTTTAAGCTTTTTTGGGGGTTTTTCCCTTCCCGCACTTTGTAGTGTATCATTTATTTTATTGGTCTTGACTTGTAGACCTCAAATATCTTGAATTGATTGGTAGAACTGATGTAAAATTTCGTATAAGAAAGGATTACCATTTTTATTTTTGAAACCAGATATTTCTAAAAGTAAAAATTTCAAACTCAAATATTAGGCGAACCGTTGATTTTAGAGGGGTAAGACTTAAGTATGTCAAGATATTCTAAGGTATGGTCAATCGAATAGTGATGACCATTATACCCTAGCAGCACATAGGGGGTGGGGGGCAAGGGGGGCAATATTCAATACAGGTATGGGTGGGTCATGTGACATATCGTTGCAAAGGTCTTGGCCTGGGCTATCCATATCTGTATATCTCTTCATAATATAGTTCAATTTTCAGACTCCAGGGGGCATTTTTAAGCTTTTTGGGGTTTTTTTCCCTTCCCCCACTTTGTAGTGTATCATTTTGTAGGTCTTGACTTGTAGACCTCAAATATCTTGAATTGATTGGTAGAACTGATGTAAAATTTCGTATAAGAAAGGATTACCATTTTTTTTTCAAACCAGATATTTCTAAAAGTAAAAATTTCAAACTCAAATATTAAGCGAACCGTTGATTTTAGAGGGATAAAACTTACTGATGTCAAGATATTCTAAGCTTGGTCAATCGAATAGTGATGACCATTATACCCTAGCAGCACATAGGGGGTGGGGGGCAGGGGGGGCAATATTCAATACAGGTATGGGTGGGTCATGTGACATATCGTTGCAAAGATCTTGGTCTGGGCTATCCATATCTGTATATCTCTTTATAATATAGTTCAATTTTCAGACTTCAGTGGGCATTTTTAAGCCTTTTTTTTTTTACTTTTCCCCTTACCTCAATTTGTAGTGTATCATTTTAAAGGTCTTGACTTGTAGACTTCAAATATCTTGAATTGATTGGTAGAATTGATGTAAAATTTCGTATAAGAAAGAACTAAGGTTTTCTTTTCAAACCAGATTTTCCTAAAAGTAAAAATTTCAAACTCAAATATTAGGCGTACTATTGAAGACTTACGGATGTCAAGATATTCTAAGGTATGGCAATCGAATAATGTTGACCCTTATACCTTAGTAACACATAGGGGTGAAGGACGGGGAGGGACAAAATTCAATACAGACATGGGTTTACGGATTTTCTTCAAATTTTGAATATATTTTCATTCTAATAAGGTGCTTTTCTGATTTGTTCTGGGTATTCATTGGCTATGTAAAAGGATTTGGGGGCTACTCTTCTTAACCGTTTAAACGCCAATGTTCCCAAAAGGGAACAGGATTATTTGCAATGCAAAACATATATTTTCTAATATAATTACGATGTTCTTATTTTTCCTATAAAATATAAGGTTGATTTTAACTTTTTAAAAAAAAAAATGTTTAAGCATTTATCACAGGTATAAAGAGTATGCAAATTCCTTAATTTACATAAAAATATAATTTTTATTTTTATCGTTTCTCTATATTACTCACATTTGACCACTAGGAATCTAAATGTTTTTGGAATTCGAGAAAATACTCAAGAAGAACATTTTTAAATTTGTATGCATAAATCAAAACATTTGAAGTTGTAATATGAGAAAAACAAAATTATTATTACATTGCGGTATTAATTCGGCTTGTAAACAGTTAATTTAGGTAAATATTTTTTTTTTTTTTTTGTGCAGAATTAACCGATTTGTTGCCGATGATAGGTTATGCGCTGCCCGACAATTGAAGGTACAGTTATCCATTAATCCGAACTTAGGTCGCTTCCAACTTCTTCGGATAATAGACGCTCCGCTGTATTTTTATTTCTTTGTTAACCAGAGAAAAGTATGTTGTTTCACTGTTAATGATTCTTATGAAAACAACATTTTTTTTCTGTTAACTGCTGAAAATTTGGTAAACGTTAAAAAAGAATAATATTTTATAAGATGTAAATGAGATGAGGTGATATATATTTTAAAAGAGAAAAAAAAGTTTAGTCACATATTTTTTAAGCAGAATTTCTCCTTTTAAATTGGTGGATAATTAATAATTAGCATGTGCTGATTGTGCAATTAAATCATCACAGCTATTTTGAAAGAAAATTTGCAATATTTGCGTTTCCCACACCCTTATAGAAGGTCTTAAAAAGACTGAAAAAAATTTTTTTTTTTTTTTTGAATAAATTTAGAGCTTTCAAAATTTTATCCATATGCGAATTTTTAAGAAGAATGACGTTTAAAGGAAGTAAGGCTCCGTTTGTTTGGTTGAAGGAGTATGTAGAAAATACATGTGTTTCGGATTAAAGTATATATATATATATATACAAATCATTTCTCCCTTTTATTTTTTTATCTAACCGAGATCTTTCTCAAAAAAAAAATAAAGTTAAATATAATATAAATTATTATTAAAATTGTATCTAAAAATAATAAAAGATAAATCCTTATTATTTGACTCCAAAAGCTGTAATAGCTTACTTCTGTACTTCCCTAAATGGGAGTGAGGAGTATGAGGTGTTACGGCTCTGCTGATTAGCCAAGTTTTAGAATTACTAATTTTGAGCTCATCTGTGTAAAATCTAAAAACATCGAAATATCGATTTTAGTATCGATTCTAGAATTTAGAAATCGATTCTTATTATAATCGATGTCACTTTATACGATGTCGATTTTAATCGATTCTCAAAATTTCCAGAATCGCCCATCACTAATTTGTATACAGTAAATAAGTGCATCAACTTAACAATACAGTCTTCATATTAAATTTACGGTATAAATTATGGTAGTTGAGAATAACTGTTATTCCAATTGTCTTGTACAAATAACATTTAATTTACAAAGAAGACCAATTCAATTATTAACATTATTGACAGCCTAAAAAGATGATTCGTTTCCTTAAAGAAAAAATGAAATTAATATTTTTCATAAATTAAAATAATTAGGCAGTTACAAAAGATTGCCCGTAATTTAAAATCGTTGAAAAACAATGACGTAATATAACCAGAATATCGATAGATATTTGTGCATTACTTAAAAAGTTGTTCCTTTATTATCCATGTAAACTTGAAAATGTGTACAAATCATTAAATAGAATTTAAATCATATTTGCTATATTTTCTCTCATATTCAGAGCTTTTCATCTTTAATAAATTTATAAACTGTTGTATATAATAATTTTCCAAACTCCAAACTAATTATTTTAATAGTATTTACCTTAAATTTTTTCATGAAAATACATTGAATAAATAATTTTTTAGTTTTATGTCGCAATTTCGATAAAATAATTATGTTTTTTGTATAATTATAATCTATACAACATTTGTCTTTCAACGTTTGGTGATGCATATATTAAATTTATTTAAACAAAAGAATTTTAAAACCCGTAAAAAATATGCAATGGGGTTTCCACGTTTAAAAACTAAGAAAATAGCATTTAAATTAAAAGTCGAAAATCTCCTAAGAGCTCTATATTAAAATGAAAAGAAAGATTTTAAAAGCAACTGGATGAGAAGAAACAGGAAATTAAGTCTCTAAGCGAGTAAAAAAAAGGTAAAAGAGAAAATATAAAACAATAGATTGAAAATGCGAAAAAAAATATAGTGGTGAAGGGAAAAAAAAAACATATTTCTTTTACTAAAATGCAGCATCAAAATTCCCAGCAAGGAAATAAATTTGTATAAATATTTTTTAAAACTTCTTTTAATTATGCATGGAAGTCTTGTTTAAGAAAGGAAATTACGTTTTACAGAAAATGATTTGGAAATATAAATTGTTTTATAATTAAAAAAATATTTTTTTCCAAGAATAATAATCTAAACTACTTTAAATAATGTTTAATATAAGGTTTTAAATATCTCGGAGGAAATAAAGGAAAAGAGTGTTTTCCTTTTATTTTATTTGTTTTTTTGTTTCCAACTGATTTTTAAAGTATTTTTTTACGGCACATAAAACGTGCAGATTTATTTAATGCGATATAAGATATTTTTTACATAGATTAGGGTAGATTGTATCTCTTGTTTCCACTGCAATTTTTCATGTGGTTTTCTTTACCTCCTCTTATACTTTACAACATTACACTGAAGCATTTTGCATAGAAATATATTTTTTGTTTTATTCAAAAATACCAAACTGCCTGAACATGATTTAATAACATAAAATATTCATGAAAGCAAAATTTTATATAATATATGACATACATTTTTGTTTAAATGAAGAAATAAGTTTTCAGCAAATAATTCTCCATGATATTTAGAAAATTATTTTAAAAGATTGCCACGCATAAACGAGTTATTAATTATCTTTAAAACAATCGGCGATTTAAAAAAAACAAGATTTTCTCTATCCCAAAGAAAAAGAAACTATTCATAGTCACATTGATATCTTTAACTGAGGATTATCTTATCTTGAAAATGATAGTTAATGATATATTTTTATTGATAATGTTCTATCCTCTAAATTAAAGTTGTCATTACCTAGTGATCACAGATTTGCCGATATTGTAATGTATATTTTAGGGCAGAGCATGAATTCATATTTTAATTTTTATAACGTATACATACAGTCACAGCTATTTTCCTGAAATTATTCGTGACAAAACATTTGCACAATTAAAATTTTAAGGGGATAAATATTTTAAAAAGACAAAACATATCTTATATCTGGTATCTTTCTGAGAAATGCTATGCTAACAGTAAGAATATAATTTTCTTCTATCAAAAAATTAGGCCATCACCTATATTTTTAGTATTTATATTCAAGTCACTTTTAAATCTTTCATAACTATACTATACCAAAAAAAGTCTTTGTCTACATTAATCTCACTTTATTATTTATTTATTTGTCATGTTGGGTACTCTCTTGTCATAAAACTCTTGAATAGTTCTATGTACGATTTCTTTATTAAAATGAATCAAATACGTATCACATGTTCTTACTATTAGTAACTATTTTTTTTTAAATAGTTATAAAATTCATATACATATGTCAGCAGTTACTTTTATTGTACCGCTGAATGTTTAATTTATTACTACATTTGGCGTGAATATAAGAATCTATTGTACACACTGTACACATTTTATTTATTTATTTTTTACAAAAGGACAATCAGTGTTACTCATATGATTTCAGGAAAATAAACTAAAACGTCCATGCAAAATATGAACGATTGAGCAAAAGAAAAGAGATACATTCCCGAGGTCTCAATGGGACTCATCTAGACTCATCGGAAATAGTGAAAAGGCATTCAGATAATTGGTCCCTACCAGCTGCGCAAATACCGTGTTTACAGACACTTTTTTACATTGGAGAATGATAGTTCTACCACAGTCTATTCTAATGGCTATAGTTAATTTTTAGTTTATCTTACAATATACTTTATATTTTATTTGATATCTTTAAAAAATATATCAAGTAATAAATTATGATTGATGAAATGTATAAAAATTAAGTTTTTTTTTAATATCACCTAAATACAAATTGATATAATCCTGTTGTAGGTCTCGTAGCTTGAAAGAAATCATAGTCAAGATTATGTTTGCAATCCTTTCTACTGCAACCTGGATTTCTAAGAGTGATGCTTAAATGTTTTTGATTTATTTGATTGAGTGTACTTTAATTTTCTTTACAATGATAAAAAGCACTGTTTTTCATAACCTGAGAATGATGCGGTTATAGAAGTCTTTGTTTTTTGCGCACATGAGAACATTCCACTAATTTCTCTTCCCGAAGAAAATACAAGAAAACGGATATATTTAATTAAATTTTTTCTAAAGGTAGTGTGTGCAATTTAATAATATGAGAGAAAGTGGTAAATTACAAGTCAATCTTTAAACAACAAACTCAAAGAAAAAAAATTCTTAATAAAATGTTAAAAAAAATATTTCATGACGTTTAAAAAAAATAATACAAACAAGTGTTACTAATTTACAATTTCATGCTTAACTACGCTGGGAAAAGCAGATAATTTCTGTTTAGAATTTTCATTACAATATAGAGAAGAAAAGGTCGAAATACTGACTATTAGGTGTTATGAGAACTCAGCACTGTGCAGTCTAGCGCGATAGTTAGAATTTGAACCTTTAATTGAGAGAAATACGTTGCTGAAACCCACTTCATTTAAAAACAGTAAAAACAAAAGCATCGAAATGACAAAATTTGCACATCAAAAGTTTCCCAAGCATGTGTTTCTTCATTAAAATAAATAAATAAATAAATAAATGTCAATTTAACTTAAACATAGCAGTGGTCTAAATACCGGCTGCGTCTCTGCGTTTGTCGTTGCTGGAGTTAAGCAAAATCAATTAATTAAATAGTTCCATAAATAATAAATTAATTTAAACTATTTAGAAACACTCTCATTTTGCAATGAGGAAAAAAGTAACATAAGCCACAAATCTACAAGTTAGACACTGATTACCGGACCGCTTTACAAAAATACGCTTTTGGACACTGCAAAAATGCTTGCATTAAATGTGATGTGAAAAAAGAATATTAATAAAGGCGAAAGGTGCAGAAACTGGATTTTTTTTAAAGTGAAATGATGCAATATATTTTTTCTAAGAGGGAGTTATCTCTGCAGATAAAAATATAGAAAATGACTCTTGGTTCAATATAAACCCCTTCGCGATGAGAGCTTTTTCCGAAATGTTCAATGTTTTGTCACTGCTTTTTAAAAACAGAAATTTGTGTCTTATTAAATCGAGAAAATGCTCAATTTAAATAAGGCAAATTTTACAGTAGTGATAAACAAAGATTGTTAAGCTTTTTGAAGCACGCATCTGTGTCGCTCATCCCCGAAGGGTTAAGAATGCGATAAGTGGGCCAAAACCGACTGCACCGACGCAGATTATTAAGTTTTTGATTTTTTTTTTTTTCA
The DNA here is from genome assembly GCA_964019185.1 of Maratus speculifer. NCBI lineage: Eukaryota > Metazoa > Arthropoda > Arachnida > Araneae > Salticidae > Maratus > Maratus speculifer. The sequence continues at coordinate 117,581 of CAXHSM010000639.1, forward strand.
AATAAAATAATTATCATTTATGTCTGCAAGCTTCTTTTGTTTATTTGTTTTGTTTATTTGTGTTGTCGTAAAAAAAATAAAAATAAAAATAAGCTAGAAATAGTATAGAAATAATAAAGTTACAGAATGTCCTTAAAAGTATTGTAAATTCATGCTTGCTAATTAAAAAATGCGCATTTTTTCTGTGTTCGAGAAATTTTATTATAAATAAAAATTTTTAACTATATTTTTTATTGCCAAATAAATAAAATTAGCAGTATTTGTGGGATTCTTTTGGGAAAAATAGAGGTAACCGTTATTTAGACCCCATTTTCAAGACTCAAAATTAGGAGATTTTCTGAATTTTGCTCTCTATGTACAAAAAACACCTTTTAAACCGATATTTCTCTCGAAACAGGTGTGAAACATAGTAAGGTTACAACTGCTGTCACGTTCCGTTTTACTAATATTCTGAATTCCAGGACCTTGTTTAAAAATGAAAATTGTAGCCGGTATTTTGACATTTTACTCTATATGTTACATTTTAAGATAAATAATAAGGAAGAAATGATTTCCTTCTTATAAAATCATAGTGCTGTTAAAAAAAAAAAAAAAAAAAAAAAAAAAAAAAAAAAAAAAAAAGTGCAATTAAAAGAATTTTTGAGTCAAAAATAGATGTTGGTCTGGTATTAAAAAAATCTGTAACCCTAAAGTAATCTGCAGGCCCTTAACTGAATAATTTACTCAAATATTTTTTTTTCTTCTGCGCAGCACTAAAAATACTTCACATGATGCTAAAGGTGAAAGTACACACAGAACACAGTGATATTAATAAGTGCTTGCTATGTTCTTTTTCTGTATGAATCATGCATCATTTTAAAAAAATCAAGAGAAAGAAAACAAAAAGACAATTATTTTAGGAAAGTAATATATTTACAGTGCTTTAAAATTGTTAGAAATGTTTAAAAATTAAAAATATAAGTGCTCTACTATATGGATTACACAAAATTTGCATTTTGTGCACAGCAAGAAAAGTGCATCATATCATGCTCAAAAAGTGAAGTCTTACAAAAAAAAACCTATAAAATTAAAAATTGTCTGGTTATATAATTTTTCTGTATTAATCATGTATGATCATTTAAAAAAAATCAAGAGAAAGAAAAAATTTAAAAATATATTTTAGTAAAAGATATCGAGCTATAATTATTGAAAATTACTAGAAAATTTCATAAATTAAAAATACAAGTGCTTTATTGAATGAATTACTCAAAATTTGTATTTTTGCATAGTACAAAAAGAACCTCATATGATGCTTTAAAGGTAAAAGCTTATACAAAATACAGTGATATTAAAAAGTATCTTATTAGGTTACTTTGAATCACCTATTTTCGAAACAACAGTTGAAAAAAATGACAATTAAAATTTTAGTAAAAGTAATGTAGATATAGTGCATGAAAATTGCTATAAAATATCAAAAATTAAAATTATTGCATTAACAAAGTGTGTCAATAGTATACAAATCATGTTAGAGCAGTATTAATATATTAATCAAACAATTAAAACTTTTCATTTATGTTTAATATTTTTTCATATTCGAATAATGCTTATCCTTAAATATGACAGAAATATACATTATATAATATATTTAATTTCCATGACCATGAGGAAATTCTGATGAAACATCTTTCCTTAATAGATATAATTTTTTATTACTGTTTTAATGAAATTTGAAAGATATACCAAAACATTTTATAATTTAGTGTCCATAGAAAGAATGTAGTAAAATATAATACTGTGATTTTATCTATGTAAAGTAATATTTTTAATGCCAATTTAAAAAATCAAGAGAGATCAAAGAACTCAAAGAACGGTTTTCATGATACGAGAATCATTCATTGTCATTCAATCACTTTTTTGAAAGTTGACATGTATAAAAACAGACAAATGTTATAATAGGAAATTACTTCATAAATAATGCATAAACTACATTAACCTATAATCACATTCAATCTAGCATTTATTCTTGGAATCATAGAATAAAAGTTAAGCGTTTAAGAAAATGTTTTTGAACTGTTAAAAGCTTGACTTAATGAATAATTCAAAAAGGTAACTATTTTATCTTCTAGAATAAAGAATTTGAAACTTATCTTAAATGAGTTCTTTTGTTGTACATGAATAGGTAAATTTTCCAAAAGCCCTTGTACGAAGTATAATCTAAAAGATTCATTATTTAATTTTGACTGAATATTTTCTGAAAATTTATTATCTTTCAATAGCATTTAAATAATTTATCACTTAAAAAATTTTAATTTTATAATATAGCTATTTTTATTTATTATTTAAATGTGAAACGATCATTCTAATTTAAGTCATTTTATTAGTTATTAAATACGAAAATCGAAATATGTGCTGATAAATATTACTACTGTGAAATAAATATAGCTATAGCTATATATATAGAATGTGAGCTTTGATAAGTTATACAATAATATTTTTTCAAAACAAAAGATGTAATACTTAAAATATTTATTTACATCATAGACGTCATTTTATTAAAAACACATTAAAGATATGCTAAAAACCTAAATTTGCATGTTATGACTCCTTCATTTAATCACCGGTAGAATTCATAACAGAAAACTGCTACACTCATGTCCATAAATTAAGGATAATTCAGAATCACATGGAAATCAAACTCTAAAGATAAAATTTTGCTTGTAGAATTGTCATACATATCTTCAAAACTAGTATGCAAATTTCAGAAATCACCAGATGGTGCCGATTGTACGTCACAATGACGAAAGTGTGAGAGAGGCGTATATAAGGAACAGTGGCGAAGAAATAAAACTGTTAACAAGCATTTTTTAAACCTCTCAGTGCCAAAACCGAACAGTTATGACCCAGAGGACACATGTGGATGATATTTTATGTGGTAGAATTGTCGGCAGTCTGAAATCTGGGCGTACTCAGATGGAAGTATTCGAGGGACTTGGAATTGCTCAAAGTGTCATCTTTAGACTTTGACAACTAATCCAAGAAGATGGAAATGTCAGTAGACGTTATAGTACAGGTCGTCGCCGAGTTACAAGCACGAATGAAGACCGTTATTTGGCAGTAACTGCCAAAAGGAACAGACAGAGTACAGCATCATACATGTCTCGTCAGCTATTTACAGCAACGGGTATGACTTTTTCAAGGCAAATCTTGTACAGACGTTTGGGAGATATTGATCTATATACTTACAGGCCTGTTAAGTATGTTCCGCTTATGGAAACTCACTGTCGCCTCCGGTTAGCCTGCATTGGAGATATGCAATGTGTACATCGTCATAGAGGGCTTCTGTAATGTTTTCCGATGAGTCCAGGTTTTGCTTGCAGTCTTATTCAGGTCGGACTTTCATATGGAGACTACCAGGCACCCTTTACCACGAAGACAACATTATCGAACGACACCGTTACGGTGGTGCAGGATTGCTCGTTTGTAGTGGAGTTATACTGGGCTCCAAAACAGATCTACGTGTTCAGACTGGAACCATGACAAGCTTAATTTATCAGGACATCATTCTGGAACAACATGTACGTTTGTTTAGGGGTTCCATAGGTTCAGAATTTGTGTTTTTGGATGATAACGCCCGTCTTTACTTTGCTAACTTCGTAAATGAATACCTTCAAGCTGAGGATATCACCTATGTGGATTGGGCAGGATTTTCGCCAAACTTGAATCTGATAGAGCATTATGAAATATGCTTGGCCGACGGGTTTCAGCCCGTCAGCACCTCCTACATGTGTGCCAGAACTTCGGAGACTAATGTTTGCTTAGTGAAGTAATTTTCCCCAAGATCCGCTTTGTAATTTGACACTCAGTATGGTTAGGCATTGTGCAGACTGCATTTCATCGTCTGGGAGACATACAATTTTTTAACCATCATATAATATGAAGTTTTTTTAAAGGGGAAGTTTTTGTATTTGCTCTAGGGAGCAACAATTATAAGATTTATGAATGTCATCATACATATACATTGTTTTTGTTATTTTTCTTTTGTTTAATAAATGGGCTTGACGAATAAGTCACGTTTGTTTTGTTTCCGTACCTTTAGTTGTTGGAACTGGCATTATCCTTAATTTATGGACATGAGTGTACAAAAAAAATGCGCATAGAATCCGGAAAAAAATAATCATTGAATGCAGATTCCTCAGTGCAGAATAACCAACCAATCGGCATAGTAATCCAAGTTTGACGTTGCTAGACGTTTGCTACCAATTAACATACAACGCTTCATCTATTTTCGATATAACATGGATTCATAGAGGCAGGAGTATTCTCCCCATTGTGTATTCCCCCCTTTATTGCTGTGTTTTAAATTCGCCATGTGTTCTGTACACTTGATATTAAAATTGAGTCATATCTATTTAAAGATTTTTGACATCTCCCCCCTAATAAATGCCTTCTCCCAGTGTTTGTATTTTCTGCATACATTCTGATGGTGACTACATGAAAGAGTTAAAACATACCAATGTATGTTTTTTAAAATTATTCAATCTGTTTTTAGTAAAGTGATGTCTGTTAAATATATAAATATTTTTAGTGTATATTCTTCAATTTTCCGCTTGGAATATAAATATTAGTACAATATCTCACTAGTAGACATAATTAATCCTTTTTGATTTTATATTTTAGATTAATGTAATAAAATATATATAAATTTTTATTCGAATGGAAATATTAATGTTTATGTTGAAAATGAAAAAAAGCGTACACTATGGTTGAAGACGATTTAATCAATATTTTAATTTTTTTTTCCTTCCCGGATGGACGTCAATAACAAATTCCTAGGCAATTGATGAATTATATTTGAATGCAATGTTTTTATTCCTTTTTTGGAATTTTATTTTTTCCCTGTTTTTCACTAAACAATGCGAAATTCTTACATGTAAGAAAAGTAAACGTTTCTCGAAGAATAAATAAAAAACAAGAAAAAAAGCATTGCAGAGAAATATGAATTGAAGCTTTTTTACAGCCATTATAGTCCCAATTCTAAAATCGTATGTGTAACAGAGTTCTGTTTTATATCGAACTATTTGCCACTCTTCTTTTACGCATTAAACTATAATTAGATTTTCTGTAATACTTTAATATTTATATAAAAAATAATAATTTAAAAGGTAAATTTTAATTCCACCCTCCTTTCTTTGGAATATAATTTTATAACTCAATTATTTTAGAGCGCTGCTTTCTTGTTCCCCTCTGCCCTTTTTCAATTACTGACAAAAAGAGATTCCTAAATGGTTTTCAGATAGCTGGTTGAATTCATTACTCATAATTCTATGTTACTGACACTCCTTTGCACATTGTTCTGTTCTGCCTAAATTTTCCTATGAACTCTTTATATGTAGCTACTCAATCTTGCCTCTTTCAAAAGAAGAAAAAAAGGAAAACAAATTTTCTGAAACCTTATGTCGTTTTCTACTTTGTTCTAATTCCCAGGCCTCCACATATGTCTGCAGCTTATCCAGAGGTATTCTGGTTCAACGCCTTATCTATCTTATGATCATTTTATTTATTTTCTCTTTCATCAACACATTCCATAATGTAACTTCATACCGAACACATACTTTTTCCAGGGGCGCAATGTGTTCTTAAATTCTTTTATGGCAGCCCCTATTTTTACGCCAACCGAGAGATGCCTCAAGAATTTCTTTCCCTACTCAGCATTGCTATCTTGGTCATCTATGCCATAAATGTATTTCTTTTGCCAATTTTTGTCTTTTCATGTTATCTAACCACCAAGTCCGGCTAGCTAGAAATAGGATGGAGGAGGATTATGTGTCGTCCATTTTTCTTCTCTTTGCTGCTGTGAAAAGACTGACCCGTTAGCGGTCGTCTCTGACCAAATGACAACTCTCCCTATTGTGCTTGGACGACTGAAGTAATATGTTTTTCAAAAATAGCTACTTTATGAACTTCCATTTGGAGTTTTTTATTCTTTATTACAATGTACTAACCCACGGAAATCATTCACTTCGTTATTGTATGTTCTTGATCAAATAGACTTTTCATAACCTGTGTATTTCATCATATGGGTTTAGTATTCAGAGAATATTTTTTTAGTTAATTTTTATTGATGATCATTATGCCTAAAAGAAAAAACGCCTTGTTTCATTTGTAATATTAATGCAATAATCATACGCAAATGCTATACAAAGAGGCATCCGATCTTAACCCTTTCCGGCACGGGCAAATTGTGTTAGTAAAATTAGAAATTATCGACTGTCACTGGAGTTTAGAAGCGAATTTTTTAGAAATTAACAGTCCTTTAATTTAAGCAATCATTGCAATAGAAAAAAATACTAAAATATTATTGGTGTCTTTTGCAAGTTTGGAATTAAAATTAGGTATCCCAGACTGGGCACAGTGTGCCGGAAAGGGTGAAAGAACAAAGCCCGAAACATGTTTCTTATTTAAAAACCTTTTCTTTAAAAGAAATTTCCAATCAAATACACATCGCCCTCATGTTTTGTCAATTGGATACAATTTCCCGAAAGTGCTCACTGTTTTTTGTTTTTAATAGTGAATAAAAACAAAAAAAGTGCCAATAAAAAACGGTGTCATCTTTTAAGTAACTTGTGCATAGTGTAATATTAAGTTAGAAAATAATAATTGCAACTAATTCTTAACTGCGGTTAGTGCTTTTTATCTTAAAATCCTCACAGTTTATTTTAAAATTTCCAGTTTAACTGTCGATGCAGTAACATTTTGCTTCATATGGAGTCCCAGCACTAATTCTTTCAAATGTTTGAGCAAGTGTTATTCACGCCTTTTATTCATCTTCCCATCAAATGGTTTCGCAGACCGCTTGCACTCTTTATGTGGTAAATTTTTACCTTAGTATTTTTTAGTTAAATTAACTTTTTCACATGGATTGTCACAGGTAAAGTGCATTACCGCATCTAGGAATCTGAAAGCCTCATTTAGGATTTAACTGCCGTAAATATGACAAAAATGCCTAAATGCGACAATTAATTATTGTGCCATTATTTTACCACAATTATAATATTTTTACAAAACATGTTAGTTTTGCCGTATAGGAACAATATTCAGTAATTGCTGCAGAATAAAGTATGTATTTATTTAATAAAAAGCCAAATGTACATTATATGCGGCAAAACATGGGGAATCGGGTCCCATTTAGGTACAATGACCTTATTTAAGTTCTAATCTTCCCTTTTGTTTTGTCTTTAGCCAGATGGAAAACAAATTACAAAATCGAAGACACCGTTCTAAAAGCCTTCTAATATAGAAGAGCAGTGATGGGGAATTAGTTATTTTTTTCTTGATATATACCCAAGTATTATGAATTTCCAGCCATGATGAAAATAATCCCAAATTAGATATTTTCATATTTCACTGAAAAAAAAAGAAAAAAGAAAATCTTTGTTTGTTTGAGAATAACATTCAGACCATATGAAATATTTAAATCTGTATTTTCTCTTGAAATTTAAAACAAAATGTGTATTACACTTACCCACTTATTTTATGTAATTATTTAAATTTTTTTATTGCACAGAATAAAATACATTCCATTTTATAAATATATATATGGAATTTATTGCAAGGTTCTCACAAATACCTGTCTTTTCTGATATATATATATATATATATATATATATATATATATATATATATATATATATATATAGATATATATATCTGTGTGTGTGTATAATGTGCTAAAGGAAACGAAAATTTAAAAATATTTAGAATGCAAATAAAAAATTAATAATTCTAGCTCATTCTTAATAAAATGCAAATTTATTGAATCATAGTGCCTCAGTAGGATTTCTTATACACTATCATTTATTAAGGAAAATGCATGGATGGCAAAGTAACTTCAAATGAAACCAAACAGGATTTTTTTTTCTAATTTTTAAGCGTACATAAATTTATTATCAATATAAATAATTATTATCTATTTCTGTGTTAAACACCTTTTGTATCTGTAAACGCTTTATTTCACTTATTCTTTTGCAATGCATAAACAATAATCATGAATCATTTTTTCTAATGAAGATTTACCAAAATACAAAAGCAAATTGCTAATCACATATCTGAAGTGAAAAATGAAAGAAAAAAGAATCTCTATAATTGGTAATACTTTATACTTATTAGAAATAATAATATTTTTTCTAGTAATTTTCACTTATATAACTTTAATTTTAAATTCCAAATGTGTAAATTTGGTTATTTATGATATTTTAAAAATAATTCTAAATTAATTTATATTTTTTAGTTTGATGTTGATTTTTTAAATAAAAAAACATTAAGTTTAACACAAAATATGTATCTAAAACATATTCAGCAAAATAAATCTAATTTAAACTAAATTAATTCTTTGCTAGGTGAAAAAATGCAGGTCTTCCCAAATGAATTAACACAATCCTATGTCTATTTCTTTATAAAAGGAAAACTACAGATGGAAAAATATAGATTGATACTTGTATTCTGGGTAACAATAGTCACAATCCCACTGGAATGAAAAAAAAAAATCCTTCCGGCAATGCCGAGAGGAAGAAGTAACTTTCATATACTTATTTATTTATTTATTTATTTTAAATTAAGTTATATTTTTCAAACATGCGAAGCTCAAATTAGTGGGACCCGATTTTATAAGATTGAATACTAGTTTTTGTCAATACTGAATATTAATAGGAATTTTTAGAAAGTAGTCATCTTTTATTCAACCTGATTTTATTTAAAGCGATTTAGAATAAAAAGTCGCCAAATTTCACGATATCATGAAGTGTATGTCATTTTAAAGCAACATGATGGGTAAAACAAACCAATGAGCTTGGTCGAAATCTTAATTCATGTGCACATGCACACTCATATTGAAATCGATTAATATACAAGAGTGCTGTTGCAGCAAATTTATTTTTAAAAAAATGTCATCAACATTAGAAATTCAAACTGCTATAGATCTCAGGCGTTTTTTAAGGTAAAGACAAAGCAAAAAATATTCCGGAATTCATTCTTAAGATAAATACTTTAGAAAGAACCTTTTTTAAATTAGTAATTTTTTGTATGTACATCATTATACATTTAAAAGATTTTTGACAAACTTAAATAGTCGCCATTTTGAAACAAAAGGGCAGATGAAGTTGTCAGGTGAACTCGGTCAAAATATTGTTATGTACTATATACACACGCAGTTATATCCAAATCAGTTTATAAACATGCGTACTATCGCGTGACAAATTTCGGACCGTTTCAAAATGTCAACCACACTGAAAATTGAAGTGCTATAAATCAGCAATTTTTCAAGATATAGATGAAACAAAAAATGCTCTGGAATCTTTATATCAAGATCAAACACACAAAAGAAAAATCTTTTTTAATTTTTTACTTTTATTTGCATCTAATTTTAAAATTTAATTTTTAATTTTTAATTTTAATTAAAAAAAAATAATATTCCGCCATTTTGGAAACAAGATGGCGGATGGAACTGGTCAACGAACTCGGCCGAGACATCGGTATATACGATATACGCACCAAGTTTCATATAAATCCGTTTATAAATACGCGTGATATCACGTGACGAAAGTCACGTCATTTTAAAATGTGAACAACATAAGAAATTAAAGCACTATAACTCAGCCATCTTTTAAGACACAAACAAAACAAAAAATGCTCTGCAATCTTATGCATCAAGGTCAAATGCACAAAAGAAAATTCATTTTCAATTTCTCACTTTCTTGTGCCTAATTTCAAATTTTAAATTTTATTTTTTTAATTAAATGGCCGTCATTTTGAAACAAGATGGCGTATGGAACTGGCTAACGAACTCGATCCAGGCTTTATTAAGTACTATGTGCACACCAAGTTACATCCAAATCGATTTATGAATACGAGTGTTATCACGTGACAAAAATCAGATCGTTTTAAATGTCAGCCATAAGAAAAATTCAAAATGTTATAACTCAATCATTTTTTAAGATATAGACAAAATAAAAAGATCACGGAATTGTTGTTTAAAGTTCTAACACATAAAAGAAAAATATTTTTTCTTTTACTTTTTTCGCATTTAATTTTAAATTTTAAATATTTTAAAAATATTTAAATGGCCGCCATTTTGAAACAAAATGGTAGATGATGCTGGCCAACGAACTCGGTCGAGACACTTGTATGTACTATGTACATAACAAGTTTCATTCAAATCGGTTCATAAATGGTTCACGGTTCACGTTACTCGCAACATGACAAAAATCCTATATATATATAAAGTCCTTCTGGCAATGCCGGGAGGAAGAGGTAGCTTTCATATACTTATTTATTTATTTTATATTAAGTTATATAAATCAAATATACGTACAAATGTAAAATAGTGGAACACAATTCTGTAAGATTGAATACTAGTTTTTGTCAATACTGAATATTAATAGGAATTTTTAGAAATTAGTTATCTTTTATTCGACCTGGTTTTATTTGAAGCGATTTATAGGGTCGCAAATTCCACGATATCTATTTTAAAGCAGCATGCTGGATTAATAAAAACCAATGAGCTTGATCGAAATCTTAATTCGTGTGAACATGCACACTCACATCGAAATCGATTAATATATACAAGTGCTGTCGCTGGCAAATTGACTTTTTTAAAATAATGTCACCCACGTTAGAAATTCAAACTGCTATATCCCAGGCAAATTTCAAGGAAAAGACAAAGCAAAAAATACTCCGGAATTCTTTATTAAGATAAATAGTTTAGAGAACCTTTTTTCAATTTCTAATTTTTTGTTTATACATCATTAACATTTTTGACAAATTTAAGTGGCCGCCATGTTGAAACAAGATGGCGGATAAAGTTGGCTCGTGAACTCGGTCAAGACATTGGTATATACCATGAACACACGGAGTTATTGTGATATCAGTTTATAAATATGCGTATTAATACGTGACAAATATCAGACCGTTTCAAAATGTCAATCTCACTGGAAATTAAAAGTGCTAAAACTCAGCCATTTTCCGAGATATAGATGAAACAAAAAATGCTCTGGAATCTTTGTATCACGGTCAAAACAAAAAGAAAAATCTTTTTCAATTTCTTACTTTTTTGCATCTAATTTTAAAATTTAAATTTAAAAAAATATATTCAGCCATTTTTAGCAAGACGGCGGTTGGAACTGGCCAACGAACTCGGTCCAGCATAAGTATCTACGCACCAAGTTTCATCCAAATCGTTGTATAAATACGCGTGTTATCACGTGTCGAAAACCAGATCATTTGAAAATGTGAGTAACACTAGAAATTTAAAGTACTATAACTCAGACAGTTTTTAAGATACAGACGAAACAAAAAGTGCTTTGGAATCTTTGTATCAAGGTTAAATGCATGAAAGAAAAATCTTTTTTAATTTCTCACTTTTTTGTACATAATTTTAAATTTAAAATTTCTTTTTAAAAAATTTAAATGGCCGCCATTTTTAAACAAGATGCTGGATGGAACTGGTTAACGAACTCGGTCCAGGCTTTATTAAGTACTATATACACACAAAGTTACATTCAAATCCATTTATAAATACGAGTGTTACCAGGCGTCAAAAATCAGATCTTTTCAAAATGTCAGCCATAAGAAAAATTCAAAGTGCTATAATGCAATCATTTTTTAAGATATAGAAAAAATAAAAAGTTTTCTAGAATCGGTGTTTTAGGATCTAACACATAAAATAAAAATATTTTTCAACTTTTAATTTTTTCGCATTTATTTTTAAATTTTAATTATTTTAAAAATTTTAAATGGTCAAATATTGAAACAATTGAATAAATTGGAACAATATGGCGGATGATGCTGGCCAACGAACTCCGTAGAGATATTTATATGTACTATATACATACCAGGTTTCATTCAAATCGGTTCATATATACGTTAGTTATAGTATGACAAAAATTAGAACGTTTCAAAATGTTAGCCTTAAGAAATATTCAAAGTGCTGTAACTCAATCATTTTTTAAGATATAGATAAATTAAAAAGGGTTCTGGATATGGTGTTTTAAGATCTAACACATAAAATAAAAAAATATTTAAACTTTTAATTTTTTCGCATTTAATTTTAAATTTTAAATTAAAAAAATTAAATAGCCGCCATTTTGAAACAAAATGGCGGATGATGCTGGCCAACGAACTCGGTCGAGATATTTGTATGTACCATGTACATACCAAGTTTCATTCAAATCGGTTGATAAATACGTTAGTTATCGCATGACAAAAAGCATATGGTTATACACATATATATATATATATATATAGTCAACATTTGAACGGAGGGTGGTTTTGGGGTCTGGGGGTCATGATCAGTGAAAATATACTAAAATTTTCTGGATGTGCTATCCTCCAGACGGCTGCAATAGGTAGCTTTTTTCTTTTTTAACGAAAGCTACGTAAAATAAAAACAGCGCTTTTCTGTTTTTAAAGTCGACATGTTGAGTGATATTCTTGTGTTATACAGTAGTGTATAAAAAAGATGCCTTCAAAGAACATTTATTTATTTTAATTGCATTCAATTTCATCGAGTGGGCTTCCCAATTCAGAACATCGAAATAAATATTTCCTGATTAAAATACAAAATGATTTTTTTTCTGAAAGAAAAATAATAATTCCGCGACATATGGAAAATCTACTGAAAACAATTTCATAATTATTTTAAAAGCACAAATTAAATATTCATATAAATGTGAAAAGCAACCCAATATATGAAGAATATTTCACAAAATTAAATCAAATGCAATTTTATGAAAAAATGTTTTTTTTTTCAATTAGGTATTTAATTAAGGATACTGATATGCCGTTAATATACTCTGATCCCCGAATTCAACCTAAAGGGAGTCTTCATTGATATCCTTATTTACTTTAAAAATATTTCTTTTTTTTTTTTTTTTTTTTTTTTTTTTTTGAAAATATAAAGGAAAATTCTCTAACAGTATGATGTACTTCTCAAGTTTTAATAAAATAATGTCATTTTGTGCAAGGTTTTTCTAAGATGGAGAAGTGTTTTAAAACACTCGCGACAGCTAGTGATGTAGTTACTTATTTTAATATTTGATGTCACATTTCCACTCCGTTGTAATGTATAATGAATACTAGGAAGCTTCGAAATTGATCCATATGAACATCACTACATATTCCAAAAAGCAAGATATTCGACTGCTCCATCTTACATAATTATCCTAATTTTCCTAAATCATTATTTTACGTATAACAAAATTTTAAATTGAATAAGTTTTCATCTATATTTAGCACATCTGCCTGTGGGTTATGATAGTTTGATAGATCAGATTCAATCCTTTGAAATGTCCGTACATTTGCTTTTGAATCACTTCGCGATGTCGAATTCAATGAAGTAAGTTTTTTCCCAAATATTCCAATATAAAACACTTTTTAACTTTATATCGAACAATATTATAGCCGATAAAACTTACCAGTGTTTTCGAACATATTATTATTTAAATCAGAAGAATAAGAATGCAATATATATATATATATATATATTTAAAATGTGGAACATGTTCGTGCCCTCTATAAAATAAAATCTTCTGCATTCATATTGTAACATTATTCAATTTCCTTCCACTTACAGAAAATGTCAGTTTTGAATAAAATAAAATAAAACCATAGATAACAAGATTTACAACATAAATCAGAAAAATCCGGAATTCAGTAAACTGAGTTAACGAAGCGTTTCCGATGTGAAATAAAGTTTGAAGCCAAAAAACAGAGGTAATCGGATTTCTCAAGAGTTGTCTTTTTGAGTTCTAATATGACAAAAATGTTATCTTTTAATAAAAAAGAATGTCATGGATTATCGATGAAATGTATATCTCTTGTTTTATAAAAAAGATTAAATCTATTTATTCAGTCGGAATGCATATGAGTAAAATATGTTTTGGGTGTCTACGAGCTGATAAATTCCATATGAAAATTCACTTAAATTCATTTAGGAAATTAGTAATATATATATGTATATATATTGTAATGATTTTTGAGCGTAGAAATATATACAATAATAATAATAATAATAACAAAAAACAATATAAAAAATATAATACACAGTTTTTGGAATCCATTTAATATAATTTTGATTTTACAAAATGTAAATACTTTGTCAGGTTTTATCTAAAGATGTATTATTTAAAGAAATGTTTATTATAATTTGTAAGAAGGATACTTTATATTGTGTTTATGTAAGTTTCAGCAAGGTCTCATAGGTTCCGACTACAGTTACTCTGAAAAATATTAATGACTATAGACACGCTGTAATAAAAAAATAATGAACAGAAAATTGGATTTATTAAAATAACTTTCAGGTCAACAAGGCTATATTAGCAACTGTGCATTTTAAGTGAAAGATCTAGTTTTGCGCATTGCTAGGTAATATTTCTTATTTCATATTTCAAAAATGTTATAAAATGATTGAAAATTAACTTATTCGTCATGAAATTTACACATAATTAACTGATAGTACACATTTATTTAAAATTGATATATTTTTTACAAAAATGATGTTCCTTTTCGAAATTCTATAATATAAATTTAAATTTCAAATTAATAAATACATAGATTAACTACAAATGAAATATACCTTCAAGATATATTAGTGCTACATCATCATTAATATGTTTGGGGACTCTTTAGCAATTTTATATTTTTCGTCAAGATTAAATATAAAAAATAAAATATTAATATAAAATGTAAAAAATAATAATAATAATAAATATATATATAAATAGAAGGGATATTATATACTTAATGGATTGATACTACTATTCATTAAGTATGACTCCTTAAAACCTTTAGCTAACGTAATAATGGTTTTATTCAATGTAGACATGTATTTCTTTTAAATCAATGCATTTGAAATATCCCTGAACAAATAATTTAATAATAACATATTTAAACTGACTTTAAAAAGATATTTCTAGTTGTCTCATTAAAAAGATAAAGTTTATGAAAAGTTATATTTTTGATTTCAAATTTGACTTTCAATATTTTTGTTTCAAATAAAGACAACAACATGATTAAAAAAAAAACTTATATATTAACTGTATTTTAAAATCATTTTTTACTTATTATTATTATTATTATTATTATTATTATTATTATTATTATTATTATTATTATTACATTTTGTGTTATTTTATTTTTTGCTCAGAAGAAGCATTAAATATATATTTGTATTAATATACAGAAAACGCAGAATTTTTATTTCTGAAACATATAAAATGTGTCTAAATGAACATCTCCAAGATTTATTTAATAATATATTTCAAGTATTTTACAGAAACGCATTTTCAAAAGAATATACATGTACGCAAATGCAGCAAACAAATAAAAATGTTTCAGGAATATAGCAGAAAGTTTGTATTTATTTGTTTTTGGCGTTATTTTTCATTATCCGTAATATCTTACTACAAAATACTTTCTCAATAAACAGAAAACGATGTTAAAATGTAATTTTGCTAAAAGCAATTGTTATTGTTCACATACTATAAAAGATATCACGAGCATTAGTAGCATTTTGATTGATGATTCGGAAACTTTACAAACTTAGGAAAATGCAATTTTATCTGTTGTTTCTTTGACAGTTTTTTTTCATCACATTGATTAATTCTAGCAGCTCATAAAAATGCAATGTTTTCAAGTAAAGTGGAAAATATTATCCGAAAATAAAAATGGATACGAGTTGTTTATTTTTTCTTTAGATTTATTTGCTTTCAGGAGTATTTATGTACTTTCGATATGCCTAATGTTGACTTTATCTCAATATTAGTCAAATGTTTAATAATTTAATAACTAAAATCAAGATATACTTGGGTATAAAACATACCTGATCAAAACTGTATGCATAAAAACTCAAATGTTAAAAGGAGTGTGGAAGCAGGAATAATGAATAAGGATTTTTTTGAATGATTTCGATCGATCAAAAAAGTATTTTGTCTTATTGAAAATATAAAACTAACAATCTATTAGATAAAATCATAATTAATTGTAGACTAGGTTTTGATAGCATGCGTAAGTATGCCATATTACTATGTACTCGACATCTCGTTGACATGAGAAAAGACAGTAAATTACCGAAATTGATTTATTTTTCTTTTTTTGCATGATCTGGACGAAATAAGGCATAAGGACGAATAATGACTACCGATGTAAAAGAGTAAGCAAAAAGTACATATATAGAAATGAGTAGAATGTGGCATCCATTAATCCTTATTAGAATGTTCTCGTAAAATAATAAAATTATATCATCATTTGAAAATTGTCGGAAAGTGATAAAGAAATATCATTATTAATGGGGCTCAGGGGTTGATCGATACGGAAAAACATGAAAACAGAGTTCTCGCTTCGAGTCCATATAAAAACAGAAGTAATTCAATATAATTAATTTAAACTTTCTGATATTTTAAAGGTATGTTTGTTGTCTTATAAAATTATAAAATGAAATACTTCAATGTAATATAATAAAAAATATAGCAAAATTTATGTTACACAATTTTCGAAAAAACAATTATGTGTTATATCACCAACACCAAGATATCTTAATCTTGAATTGACATAAGAACATAATTTTTCTTTATAATGATTCGGAAACTTTACTCTATAGAATGAATTATAGATATAATTATCACTCAAAAACAACACTATTAAAAAACACACACAAATTTGAAAATTTAAAAAACTCCTAAAAAAATACAATTTTTTTCATTAAAAGTACTCAAAATATTAAACTATCTAAACTATATTAATTCATTCTATAGATAATAATGTTATATGAATGGAAAAAATTAAGCCATTCCATCAAATAGTTTTTTTTTTTTATCTTGTTTTTAGTCGTCAAAAATCAAGTTTTGGGAAAACGCAACTTAAAGTTGAAACTATATGATTACGGCATTGAAATTTTGATACATAAATACTTACAACTCCGTTAAAAATGCAAATATTTTTATCCGGTTTTTTGCATTGAGTTCAGAATTAAGTGATTAATAAAATTAGAACATTAAAAAATGATTTTTTTAAAAGTTTTCAACCTCTGAGCCCCCTTAAACTATCGGAAAATGATGGAATATTATTATTTATAGAATATCGTAAAGTATATGATGATTTTATAATTAAAGTGTTCCCGGAAAATTATAAATAACATCATTATTTTAATTCAGTCGAACAATGATAAAATCAAATCATTAATTGGAAATTCCCTTTTTTTTCATATATTCCAGAATTCAATAAAATTGATTAACATACATCATTAGCCATTGACACTGGGTATGAATTCATGCGTTGTTGTTATTTGTGAACACAGCTATATATTAGAGCAGGACTATTTTTCTTATTTAATATCAAAGTTTATGTTATTAAATACTACTTGCCATGGCTACAGATGTGCGAATAAAAAATTTATAAGTTATGCTGGGTTCGGAAGCGAAGCAAAGTGACTTAATTTCCAGATAGAAGGGTTATGTTTTCTGATATCAAATGTAAAGCATTTAATGTATATAAACTCTCGTACAACCAAGTGAGATCTTATTATGACCCAAGTACAAGTTTTTTACGATTACTTATTTATGATTAAATATAATGCTTTCAGCAGTTTAACAGCTCAGTGTTACACTATTTATTTTTACGAAGTTTGAAATGAACCCCCCCCCCCCACACACACACAAAAAAAAAAAAATATTTTGATTTTTGATTAATAAAGGACCACGGCTTAACTTTAATGTTATAAAACTGTGGTTAGTAATCACAATATTAAAAAATATGTAATGTTTTCAGTATTTTTATTTCTGAACGTTATGTATTTCATGACAAATTAGTTATTACTTTCTGCCTAAAAAATTAGTAAATAATAAAAAAAAAATATTGTATTTTGATTTGGCGTTAATAAATAAATCTGCCCGGTCGTTAATGTTTTGAAATCCTTTGTTCTAGCAATATTACATTATTTCTTTCTTTCTGAGGCTGCAAATGTTTTATGTATTATTAAATTAATCTTAAAATTTAAATTTTGAGTTTTCTTTGACATGACAAATACATATGTCCTTTTTTAACAATGGAGTCTCTGAATCATTCGCTTGAGTGGCCTTTCACGATTTAATATACCTGATTATTCGAGGGTTAAACAATGAAAAATGTATTAAAGTATAGCAAAAAAAGTATCATTTAAAGCATTTGGTCGTGGCATCACATTAACGGGTCATATTATTATTTTATATTAACATTATTTTTTTCACTGGTATCAAAACATTGCAATGATCGCATGCATAAAACAATGCATTTATTTGTATGACTTCATTTGTTTATCTGAATTCAATAGTAATAAGTGTTATCTTAATTACCGTTAAACCTTAGAAGGTTATTTTATTTTAAACATGCGTTAGATTCTTCAAATTTAGACTCAGGATTAACCTTTCGAATTGGTAATTTGTAATAAAACATTAATAATACTAGTAAGTTTTATGTCTCACTAGCTCTTCTGCAATATGGCATTTTCCAATTTCATCAAAATGTTTTCTTTAGACAATGTTTTATGAAAAGTATGCAAAATATCTACATTCGTAAAATTTCCGTAAATCAAGTGTTTGTTTCAGAAAACTTTATTTTTATGATTGTGAGTGTTACTTTATATTTTGTTAGAAAAACAGTCCCTTTCTATCTCCAAAATGTAAAGAAAATTAAAGATTTAGGTCTGATAAGTTATCTATGTATTCGTAAATCATTCAGAATTGTTATCTTTTAATATATATCACGAAAGATATAATTTAACATGCTTAAAATTTTCATGGTTTTGTATTACTTATTCCTCATTAATTTATAGAGTATCGTGATTTATATAAATGCGTGTAATGTAAGCAGTGTAGTTGTAGTTATATATGGAAGTAAAAACACGTTTTCTTTGACTCAAGCAACAAATATATATATATTCTATGGAATTTAAAACATTCAGAGTTCTTATTTTTCCTAAAGAAGGTATATTTTACTTTTGGTTCGTGTATTTAGTATTCGGGAAATTTTTTTTACACGGTTTGCATAAATAATTGCAGTTAAGTTTCCATTGCAATATCGCAATATGTAACTTTGATATTTAATAATTAAATTAGCAAAAACGTAATCATCAATTTTTTAATAAAAAATTATAATTTTCTAAGATTTAGTGCAAGAATTTATCTAAAATTGTGCAAAAATATTTTCGGCGTATTCTGTTTTTCTCTTTCCAGATTTTATTCAGCAGATTTAAAGTTTACCAATCTATATAAATCAAAAAATAATGTTTTGCTTATTTTAAACTATGAACAATGTTTGAACAAACGTTAATGTCAAAATGCCTTTCTCTTAAAATATTTATGTTGAAAGCTCCAAATTGCATTAGTATTTCATTTGTAAATAAAGAAATTGGGCATCTTGTAAATCGAATTAAATGATGAAACTCATTAAATGTACCGTTTAAATGAAAAGATTTTTCTTACAATGCAGGTAAGGAAAATCTGCAGTTTCAGATAATATTTCTCAAAGCAAATGCTTGGCACAATTACTTTTGTAGAAGTTGTTTCCTATCTTTCAATTCTTTCGGCAAAATTCTATGCACATTAACAAAAATTTCAAATGATTTTTCAAACGAGTTTCGAGAGTCTTAGATATGTTCTTTTCATCTAGGTTATCTTTAAAATACAGAATAAGTTTTTCCTTTCGTATCTTGTTAATTACAGATGTTCTCCAAATAAGCATTTTAACTTTTGTAACACTGAAACTTTGTAATAATGATCGATAATGAAGTTTGTTTCGATTGAAGATTTCTATTGTTCTTATTTAATTATTTACATATAATTAAAAAATGTTTTTAATTAACACACTTTTGTGATTTTAAAACAAAAAACAATATATTTAGAGCAGGTGACACTGTCTACGTAAATTTAAATGTTGTCAGGTTGCCTATATATTGTTTCTAATCGTGTAAATTACCAAACATTTTTTTTTCACTTTACAACAATTTTTACTTCTATTTTTAATTTTTTAATTAATTGTTTATTTTTTTAATTTGTTTAATTTGTTTCAATTGAAATACAGAATTTTGTATTAAATCTTGCACTCGTTTCATTACAGTCTTTCATTATATACAGGGTGAGTCATAAATATCGAAACAATAGGCTATCTCCTTAAATATTGCCCCCTAGACCCATACTTCCAAATGCAAAGTTTCATAAAAAAAGGTGAATTTTTTGATAAGATAAGTTGCAACTCCATGGGAGGTCTGTTTTAAAAAATACGAATATTAAATTTTTATACGGCCCCTAGAGGATAAAATTTCCTATTAGAAAATTTTTCCTTATTCATTCCTGAATTGAAAAAAAAATCATCTCGATATCTACAAATCCCTGAAAGATATTAAAATCCAAAATTTTCCAAAATTCCTGACTTACACCACTTAAGCATACCTCTGAGCCCAGCGAAATCCGTTCATTTGAAGTACAATTTAGGGGTTGACCATAAATTTACGTATTGTTAAATGTCGATCCAAGACAATACTTTAACTTTTAGATATAAAATAAAAGCGTATAGTTTTTTGCTTTAAACTTTGTTGAAATATGCTAAATGTCTGCAATATTTCGACCTTCGCGCCAACCTCGTAACTGGCACGACCCAATGACCGGACAGTCTTATTAAACACTTATTAAAAGTGTTATTAAACTCTCATTAAAAGTATTTTAAAAACTTATTGGCGCAGTTATTAAGTTTAGTAAATATAGTAATAGCGATAATGACGCTTCTATTAGCGGAATCATAGGAAATATGTTTTGATAAATTACATAGAAAGAAATTACATTTTCAAAAAGCTACTTTATACTACAGTTAAACCGCCATAACGGACACCTCTATTTAACGGACTATTTTCCAATCCCCACTCTCAAAACCTAAATTTTTGTATGTTTAACCTCTGAATAACGGACATTACGAATAGCGGACAATATTTAAGGCGATAAAGGATGAAAAAATATTATTTTAAGCAGGAAAAAATGAAAAAAAAAGTAAAAAGGCCTCTGAATTTATCAGGGAATTTTGTGATCGCAGATAAAATGGCTGGGACCCCCCCTCCCACGTTCAGTGTTGAATTGAAGGGGTTGCCCAGGAAGGACATTTTCCAGAGCATTGAAATATCCTCCCGGAAAATCGAGATTTTATGCTTTTAACAGTCAAAATGTGCAATCCCCCTCCCCGACCGGAACTCTATAATGCTTCTTTGAAAAACAAATTACATGTAATTGCAAGCAAAAGTTAACTTTTGTAACAGGGTTTTTCATAATCATGTAATAAACAGTGGATAAAGGTGTGTACAATTTTATTTCAGCCCCATTGCTTAAAAAATAATTTTAATTTCTCATTAATCATATAACAGAGGTTTTAGAACACATTAAAGTCAATTAATGGAATCTTAAGCATTTCTTAGCGGTTTTTGAATCTCTATGGTTTTCCCAATAGCGGATACCTCCGAATAGCGGACAATTTCTGCATTCCCGAGGTGTCCAATATTTAGAGATTTTACTGTATTCAGTTTCAAAATTTATGATGGTTTTAAACCTTTTTTTTGCTTTTTTCTAACTTTACAAGAAGAAAGTATTGGATTCATGAAAATTTTGAATTCCGGTTTTCGATGGATTCACACGTTTTAGGGCTCAGAGATACCGAAAAACATCATTTATGAAATGTATGTCTGTGAGTCACAGCACAATAAAAAAAAATCGACGTAAAAATTGAAATCGACGTAATAAAAAAATAAAGTTTAAATCAACTGACGCATTTAAAAGTAATTAAAGAAGGTGAGAATGGCAAAACTTAAACAAAATCTGACATCGAAACTATACAGAATTTAAACGTTAGGAGGCTATCTTTGTCCATCTTAAAACTAAATGGACTTTTCAGCATCAAATGTTTTTATTTCAGTATTTCTCATTTTTAAACTGACATAAGGCAATAACCGTCGGTTACGGTAACTTTTCAGCTCAGAAAATTTACTTTTAAAAATAAGATTTGTTTACAAATGTTGCATCTTTTTTTCTATTGCTATTTTAAATACTTTTATTTTTTTTTATAAATATTATTTAAAGTGCTGAATTAAAATTGAAAATTAGACATTTTCATTTAATCAAAAGAAAAAAATTCAACGCGACAAATAATATTTTGAGTCATTACAATTTTAATTTACTCTAATTTTTTTGAAAAAAAAAATATTAAGAAGTCTTATGATGTGATAATGTTTAGAAATTATATGGTTAACCATCACAAAACATTCAAAATTCCAACTTTATAAATAAATAAATAAAATAAATGTTTCCTGGACCCATTACAGCAACATTGTTTTTTCAAATACACGCATTTCAATTTGTGTCTGATGCCTTGAAACCTCACGATTTATTAAAATTGTCATAACTCTCTGAGTTTTGAAGATATCAAGATGCATTTTTTTTGTTGAGTTCAGGAATGGATAAGGAAATATTTTCTAATTGGGTGTTTTATCCTCTGGGGGCCGTATAAAAATTTAATATTCGTATTTTTTAAAATAGACACCCCATGGAGTTGCAACTTATCTTATAAAAAAATTCACCTTTTATTATGAAACTTTGCAATTGGAAGTATTGGTCTAGGGGCAATATTTAAGGAGATAGCATATTGTTTCGATATTTATGACTCACCCTGTATAAACATGTGTGTATAAAACATGTGTGTTTTGGAAAATTGTAAAACATTTTATTTTTTAGGGCAATAATTATAGATTAATTAATTAACTATAATACATATTTTTATTAGAAAGCTACAGGTGATAAATAGCTAAGTATTTATTATTGCTATACTGTTTCAAATTGCATAATTTCTTAGTGTTGCAATTGTTTCTAAAAACTATGAACTAAATTATACACCGAACAGTTTTCATAAAAATGAATAATCTGCTGTGAAATTTGAACAAAATATTTTAAAAAACTAAATGGTAGAACTAATAAGAAAATAAAAATGTTAACTAACAATATGAATGTATGAATTTGTATGAATTCTATGACTTGTATGAATTTAATTGTTATATAGATTATCATTAAGCAGTGCGAAAGCAATTTAAAGGTATAATTTAGTACAAATAATAATTTTGTTCTTCCTCTTTTTGCATAATAAAAAAATAATTGAAAACTGAGGAGTTCACAAATAAGCTGCTAACAGATTTTAATGAGCCTCTAAATTAAGGTTCCCTATCGAAGAGAAAAGGTTTTTTGTTCATTTAATTTTTTTGGCGTCTGTTTTGTTAGCAAAGCAGGTAGTTAATATTGTCCGAATTCTCTTAAATTTAAAGGATCGTAAATATAAAAAAAACTAAGCCTTTTTTCTAATTTATATATATATATATATTCATATTTTAGAAGGAAAATTTTTAGTCGAAATCCAGGGAAATTGCTTGATTTCTAATTTATTAAGTTTTCATAGATTTCAAGCATTGTAAAAAAGCTTCTACTTCTCCAAACGTTTTGAAATTTCTGTAGGTGATATAAATCTGTGTTATTAAGATTTTCTAAAAAGATCGTCTTAAAATATGTACGGTTAATTACTTTTAACGTTTTAAACATATCATTTTCATCAGCAATAAAGTGACCTATATTTGATGATAAATTTAAAACAGTTAAAACTCATATTAAACACAAATTTTGCCATCATTTTAAGGAAGATTTCAGCTTTATAAGCTTATTTTTTCGTTTATCAGTATCTTTAAATTTGCGTGGTAGAGCTGTATTGCAATAAGGGGGAGGGGGGGAATTTTCGAAAAAAAACCTGACCTTTTTTCAAATTTTTATTTCAAAAGGTTAAAAGTAAAAGTTAACTGTAAATTATTGCATCATTTTAAACATGTAAATCCGATCTGTTGGACTGTGTCTTTCAATTTTAACTGTACTGAAACGTTTAGTCAATATAAATTAACAAAAAAAAAAAAAAAAAAAAAAAAAAAAGAAGAATAAGAAAGAAAGAAAGAAACAGAAATACAGTCGAAATTGTATTTTCGCTTGTTTCTGATACGTAAATGAGTTTGTACGCATGCGTATATGTTTTTTAGATAAGCTGTTCTTTTATTAGTATAGATTACAGAAATATTTCAAAACACACAAAATTCCATCAATGGACACGTCACAAAACCTACTGTATATAATAGTTTTAACAGTATTTTGGACCAAAATTTAATGAAAAGTAATGAAAGAAAATAGTTATTTTCAAATTAATTTTAAAATTAGGAACATGGCAATTAATAAAATACTGAAAAATATCATTCAAGTTTTAAAATATTGTGGTTATCTCTAAATGAGTAGTTAAATTCTTTTCGATGATTTAAAATAATAAATATCAGGATATTTTTGTTATCAAATTACACTGATAAACAAATTTTAACGAATTTTCTATTTCTCTATATACGTTGGGTGTTTCTTATAGATTTCAAGCTGCTGAAAAAGAATATGTTTGTAAAAATTTTCTATCATCCTCCAATTTTGAGAAATTTCATTTATACATTTTGGAGTATGTAGGCATGGTATAGGCATTATAATTATATTACATTATTCCCTTTCATGTATTTGATTCACACAAACATTGAATTTTCTTATTACAAGGATATGAGATACAGCAAGAGAGTAGAAACAGATGTCCCCCTAATAAAAATTATGTTAGCGACCTTGAACAGACAGCCATAGCCACTAGGGTGGGTCGAAAAAATCGAATTTTTACTATTACCACTATTAATAGTGCGGAAAATTGCCTTTTGTAATTAGAAGGATAATGCAAAAAAAGTTTTTGAAATCGGTTAATATCTTTAGGTCGCGCATCGCACTTGAAGTTCGGAAAATTTGACCAAAAATGACATTTTTTGAAATTAATGATGAAAATTTAAAAAAATTCCAACCTACTTCTAATAGTGCGGAAAAGTTTTCTTTTATAACTAAAAAGATAACGCAAAAACTTTTTTTGAAATCGGTTAATATCTTTAGGTCGCCCATCGCACTTGAATTTCGGAGATTTTGATCAAAAATGACATTTTTTGAAATTATTGAGGAAAATAAAAAAAAAAATTGGAACTTGCTTGTAATAGTACACTACACTAACTTTTTACAGTTAAAACATACTTTTTTTTCTTTATTAAATCTATTAATACCTTTAAGTCCATTTAAGTTAGCGAAATTTTATGAAAATTGACAATGTTTCATATAAAAGACGAAAAGTCTTCTTTTCTCATTTTTTTCTAATAACATAAAAATATTCCATTATATGCATAGAAACGTAAAATAAAATCAATTTTAAAATTGGTTAATAATTTTTCATAGTCCATTGTTTAAAAATTACGAAAAAAATTAGAAAGCACATATTTTTAGCTATTTTATTTATTTAAACATTTATATTGAACAGATTTAGAACACTACTTAATGAGACATTCTTCAACAAAAAAATTTAAATCAATTTTAAACAAGTTTTACTTATGCAATATTAGGCTATTTGCATTATAGTAATTTTAGAACATAGTTATTTTTCTTTTTACCTTCATTTTTTACCTCGTGTAAAGCCTTGTAGTGAGATTTATTATCAAATGTTGACATAAGTGATCGCGAAAGCAAAGATGATCTAATATAACCGTATCTGCTACTAGAGCCCACATCCTTTTTCAGAAGCCTCACTCACAAGTTTCACACATCATTCCACCGCCTGTGTGTGTGGTACGGAAACGCCCTTAATGTTTTCATTTCCAATTCTGAGAGAGATTTCGGTTCAATAAAAGAGAAAATTCTCTCAGGACTGATTCTGTGTAAAAAGTTGGTAAAGTAATTTTGCAGCTCGATTAATCAATTAGTTCAGTCTAATCCTTAGCGCCAAAATTTAACTTGCGTATCACAAAATATCTCACAGTTGCTACCTGTTCTGTCACCAGTTTCATTGCTTTCAAAACTTGTTGTAATCCTAACTCTCGTACATGCTCCCTCTCATCTACAATCATTGCCAAAAGTAGGCTTTATGGATGAGTGAAGTAAGCGTTACCCTCAATAACAGGGTCTGTAACTTCCTGCAGACTTTCTGATAGGTAGCGCGATGTTGTTATTGTCTTGTGTATATGCTTTGATTAATGGAATTATTCTTCTTAATTTCAAACCTTACAGGCACATATGTTTCTATGATGAATAAAATTAATTGCTTCGTTTCAGTCCTAGGGTTTTCTGTGAATATATACAGTCTGAGAATTCGATTGGCGGTCGTTAGCCACCGGGAATGAGAAATGGTCCCTGGAACTCAGACAGAAGCCCGATCACACAGCATTTGATATTTTAAAAAGATATTTTTGATCTTTACTGAGGTCATTTGGGTTTTCAACAGTCACTATTGGGCGAGATCAATTGATTGATTCAAACTTGATGACAGGTTGTCTTTCTCAAGCAGGTAGTTGCTTGCCTATAGGACGAGAAAATAATGCTGGCCGTTTGTTTTTATCTTCAATGCATTGAAACAAGTGCCTAAAAGGCAATTCGATGAAATGCAACAAGTAAATGCACCGCTGCAAGGGCCAGCGTATCTTCATTTCCAAATTTCGAATAACCCTTTTTTTCAATCCCGTATTGATAGAGGAGCCATCACATCCAAATACAAGGACTTCATCTAAGGAGATATTCTTCTGAGGCAGGTATAAAACGATACTTTCACAAATATTTTTTCCGGTTCCATTCATAGGCGTTAGATGACCAACATATTTTGATCATCCAGCTCCTGAATTAAAAAAATGTGCCCTTCCCTATTAGATCTTCGATAGCGTTTAACACCGCTTTTTCCTTGATATACGTAACTGTTTGTGGTAGTTACATGACAAGCCTGAAAACCAGCTGTGTTCACAGCTCATATGCAAACTGAGTAATTGGAATAGAAAAAAAAACGGTTTGTCAGTTGTTTTTGTAATCAGCCTATGTCAATTTTGATCATATTTTCCAAATTTCATGTACGATGCGCGATTTAAAGGTATTAACAGATTAAAAAAAATGTTATTTTTTAATTGTGAAAATTTACTTTAGCTTACTATTACAAGCAAATTCGAATTT
Source organism: Maratus speculifer (assembly GCA_964019185.1). Lineage (NCBI taxonomy): Eukaryota > Metazoa > Arthropoda > Arachnida > Araneae > Salticidae > Maratus > Maratus speculifer. The sequence continues at coordinate 144,691 of CAXHSM010000639.1, forward strand.
TTTTTAATTTTCCTCGTTAATTCCAAAAAATGTCATTTTTGGTCAAATTTTCCGAACTTCAAGTGCGATGCGCGACCTAAAGATATTAACCGATTTCAAAAACCTTTTTTGCGTTATCCTTCTAATTACAAAAGGCAACTTTTCCGCACTATTAATAGTGGATTTGAAAAAATTCGATTTTTTTCGACCCACCCTAATAGCCACCCCCACATTATTTGACTTTAACGCAAATCCATGACAGTTGAAACTTTCGGGGCAAGTGTACTACTATTTCTTTGTTCTGGAAGACTTTTTAGTTAAATTTTGATTATAATTATCCTATTTTCCTCTAGAATATGTAAAACATGTCTAGAGGATGCGTTAATGAACCCCATATTTTTTGCTATATGTGCGGGGAGATAGCTTTGAAAAAGCATCGGTGCGCTTTCACGCCGTTAATAAAGACTGCCTATCATATGTACTTTGGATAAAAAGTAAGTGAACAAGATAAGAACTGGGCACCTCATTCTTGTTGTGCACGATGTGCTACAAACCTCCGGGCGTGGATGAAAGGTACACAAAATTGTAGTCCTTTGCGATACCCATGATATGGCGCATGCCGAAGGATCATGTAACTGACTGCTACTAATGTATTACAAAAATTAAAGGATTCTTTGCAAGAAGTAAATATAAAATTAAGTACCCGAACTTATATTCAGCAATGTGACCAGCATTACATAATGATGATTTATAAATACCGAAACCTCCAGAGAATTTTACATATGATGATGCAACAGTAGAGATGGAAATTGATGAAACTGAAACTTCCTCTACATCGGATATGAACTATTCTTTCGGCGTAAATGTAGAACCACACCTAATTACTCAAAAAGAATTAAATGATTTTATGAAAGAGTTAAATTTATCAAAGAAAAACTGAGAATTACTTGGATCAAGATTGGAAGATTGGAATCTCCTGAAAAACAATACAAAGATATCTATTTATCGAGATTGACATACGAAATATTTTTTTTTCAAGAAAAGATGATTTATGGTATTGTAATGATATAAGTGGCTTAATGTCTGCTTTAAATTGTCAATATAACTCGGAACGATGGGCTATAAGAGAGCAGCCACACATAAGACATTTATCGCTATATAAAGTATGAAATTTCTTATTAATATCATTTCTTTTTACAAAAATTCTTCTATATTTTTTTAACTTTATAAACAATGCATACTTTCAGTGTTTAAATATTAATTTTAAGCTTTATAAGTGTTTCTTTAAAAGTTTGGCATTATTAAAATATCATATGATAAATTTCATAAGGTATATGAGTTGAATAAATACTACAAAATTCAGATTTTCAAGATTTTGAATTTTTTTTAAATCTGTGGGTGATGGAAACTTTTTAATGGCATATTCTTTCACAGCACCACTTAAAATATAAAATTCACTTCATACATAGTTAGAAATAGAAACCTTGTTTATCAGTGTTATTAAGGAGAGAGGGTTTAGATATTTTCTTTTTTTTTTTTTTTGTTTTTTTAAGTTTTGGAATATTACTGCATAAATTCGTACATTACTTACTATTTTCAACAGTTTAAATTCCTGAAAGCAATATAAAAATTAACAGTTGTAGTTAGTATTATAAACAAGAAATAAATTATAATGTGCATTGAATGTTTTAAATATTTAAAAAAATATATATTTCAAAATATACTTGCAGAACTGATGTTTGAGCCCAAGAATAGGAAGAATTGATAGTTACATTAATATTTTAAAATTAATTAATATTAGATTTATGTATATTTTGACATAACAAAAGTACATTGCAAACAGATAATGGTGAATTGTAACAACTTCTGTAATTGAATTGTTTTATTTATAAGAAGAATTTTTGAGCCATTCAGCGCTATGAGCCATTTTTTTAATTTAACAAATTTAAGCAATACTCCTTGTTTGCGGATTTGTTTTATTACTTGCTAGATTATAAAATATGCAAGTCATCGTTATGAAAAAAATATTTTGATTAAAATAATGGAAAAGAATATATTAAACAATCGAAATTAATCATCATCAGTCATTTATTAAAAGTTTGTTGGCGTTACATTTTGAAAAGTGCTGTTTAAAAATTAAATTTGATTGCGTAGGTTTTTAGTTACGTCAAAATATTTTAAATACACTGAATATCACTGAAATGATATTTTTTAGTAATTACGAAAATAGATGCACATTACTGGAAAATAAATGACACCCATGTGCTCTGTGCAGAAGGGTTTTGAGTCATATAAATAGCAAAAAACAGCTTCAAGTTAATTTGTTTCATTTTTAGATCTTATTGTTTTTACAAGGAACTAAAATTAAAGCTTGATCTAAAATTTGCAAAATACGTTTTGTGATGTGAAGACTTTTTTTTTTTTTTTTTAATCCGGAAATGCTTTGTTAATTACATAAATTTGTAGTACATTTCATGGACTATTAAAATGTTGTTGAAGATTTTGGATATCTTCTTGAGATAATTTGTAAATTAAAATGTACAGCGCAATAACTATAATGGGGTAATAGCGCCAATCCTTGGCATTAATACCCCGTTTGATTCCCTACAGTGGCCGAGCTACATCCTAATACTGATTCAAATAAACACAGTTAAAATTGTGCAATGTTTCTAATAATTCTATTTAAGCGGTCCTTTTTAAGCAAAAAGAAGCTCACGGTCTGATATTCTTTTGATTCATCATCCCCCCCACACCACACCTTTATTTTTCTTATACTTTCACAAAAAAATGAACATTTTCAATAGCTTAAAATGCAATTTGTCAATTTCTAAGTATGTAGAGTTTGTATTTTTTGAATTGGGCAATCTACATGCAATTATTCCATCTTATTTAAAAGTTTTGTTTACATGGCGTTATTACCCATATAGGTGGGTAATATCGCCGAATAGAATTGGTCAAGAAATCACGCCATTACATTTTATGAATACATATCTGCTAAATTATTTTTTTATATAGATAGTCAATGAGTTGCTGTATGAAATCATATATTTCTTTGAAAAATACCAACTAAAATTGAGCCGTGAAAATTGGTAGAACCTTAACGTGGCGTTATTACCCCAGGGTACCTTATTTTCATCTCCTAATAAAAAGATAATAATTACAATTTAGAATGCAATTTGTTTGGCAATTACATTTAAAATAGCTTATTAATCATGATTTTTAAAATAATTTTCAACTACCAATATATTAAAACTACTTGCAAGCGAATTACCGACGATTGAAACATTTGCAGCAGTAATATATTTCAGCATACTTTAGTTTCCGCGTATCCTTCATTAATCAGTTTGCACATGGAAATGCCAACCTCACAAATAAATAATAAATACGGAAATTTTTGTGTGGAAATATTGGGATATTAATATATTTATCATATTTTTTAAATAACTTCTAGAAAGTTTATCTAAATACAATCTATAAAAAATAAAGTAAAGTAAGTATAACAACAACAACAAAAAAGATCCATTATTAAAAAAAATATATAATGGAATCACATCTGTTTTGTACTATTCCGTTTAGAAAAAAAATATTTTTTTAAGTGTGATCAAGAGTGCAATTCATTATTTTAAAAATTCAATTACACATATATATATATATGTACGTATAGCTGTATTACAGTTGAAATAATTTTCATTAGGATAGATTTTAAATAAGCTGATACATACACCTAACTTCTATTCACGAAATAAATAAAACTCTCGAATGAAAATCATTTTTCGAGAAATGTAATTTTTCTAATCATATAACACTTACATAGCATAGCCATCGACCGAATACCACTATGTACCCCAAAGATATAAATTTACGCCTAACTTGAAAAATCTTAATAATAATCTTAAATAAAATTAAATACGCAATAATAATAATAATAATAGTAATAACAATAAAAGGAACAAATTGAAAAAAAAAAAACAAGCTTACTTTTCATATTTTAATTATAATACATTATTAGATAATAGTATAACATATTAATTTATACTAATTTCACTTATATATTTGGTAATGAGATTTAGAAAACAAATATTGTAAATGGTGATAACTTTTTTTCCGAGAAAAGTACAATAATATTTCATATATATATATATATGCAATTTAAGAGAAAACATTGGAATATTACGCAGAATATTGTCAGCACTGTAGAAATATTTTCAATAATGAAAAGTAATGTGGGAATAAATAAATAAATAAAATGAAATCTATTAGAGGATTTATTTGAAAACCCAAGAGTATTTTAACACATTAGAATGAATATCAGCCCGCAATACTCAATCCCGTTATATCACAATTAATTGTACAATGAGAATTCCGGTTTTTGCTATCTCTCGGTTTCAGAAAGACTTTGTTTTTTTTAGCTTCACTCAAGAGTCTCTATAT
>CAXHSM010000640.1:0-19604 GCA_964019185.1 Maratus speculifer
TGTGAGATCACTTTTCTAATTTTCATTGAATGCCAAGACTTTAGATTGATCTTGTGAACAACAGTTTGTTTCTTTCATTTTTACACATTTATAGTATAGAATGATACTCAATTTTTCTGTGAAGATTTCAAACATAAATCCCTTACCAGCATCAAACCAAATAAAAAATAAAATAATTAATGTCTTCTGTAGCGCCATCTAGTTCTAATGAAATAAATCGTTTAAAAAAAATAAAATTAAGAAAATAAATGAGAAAGAAAAAATAATTTAATGCGTAAACAAATGTATTACAGATTTAAATCAATTTTTGATTTAAAAACTCCTTTACAACAAAATTATGTTGCAATTTAATTCTTATACGTATTAAATTTTAGCATAATTATGCTTCTTACTTAAAAACAGTGCAGTATTATTTACCTTTTTACCTAAGTGTATACCTAAAAGTTTCTTTAAAATCACGAAATGACACAATTAATCAATATCATTGCATTGATAAAAAATATATTGCAGCAGCTGCCAGATTTTCTAGGTAGCAAACTTTAGCTACTCAATCAACCGATAGATGGCAGCACGCCACACCTTTACATAAGACACTTACCTGGGTGGCACCAGGGACTTACCTGACATTCACTCACCTGCCGACTCTGTAGATCGTACGACCGATCTCGATGTGCTGTAAATCATGACCAACTCCTCATGTTAATTTAATTTAATTTTATGTAAATATTTTGTTCTAATATAAGATTATGAAAAGTTATCCATAGCAGTTTATTGTATTATAGAGTACATTCACTTATCTCACTGATTAAATGAGATTGAAATCAGATTAATGGAGAGGTCAGCGATCGGCCTTTCCAATATAAAATGCATTTTAAAGGTTATTTTAAAAGAATTAAGTTTTATAATGTTTTGTACAACAATGTAATTATGAAAAAAAATCGACCATTTTTTTAAAATTTGTAAATAATTTCTTTTAAAAGATTTTTAAAAATGGTAATTGATGCACAATTTGCAATTCACAATGATGTTATTAAATTATAAATACAAGTATATTTATATAACAAAAAATGTCACATGCGGCATATTTCAGCATCGAACTCGAGTTATCGAAATAAAAAGCTCTCGTCGTACCGATCAGGCTATGATTTTGCGAAAAAGTTTGTTACAGTGTTTGTTAAAGTAAGTATTTTACTAGTATTATAATATCAGACCCCCCCCCCCCCTCTGTTTGTCGAGGATTACGAAGCGTTGTATAAAATCTCTTGAACCTGAGATTTAGGGGGTTATACTATATAACATATGAGGAGGCCAGAAGCCAAGGGGTATAAGTGAGAAAATTGAAAAAAATGAGTTAAGTGGGCAGACTATCTAAAAACAAGTCTATTTATTTGTAGGTAAGAAGTTATGAATGATTTATTATTTATATACTGCGTTTTAGGGGTCCGTTACTTAACCTCTTTCCCAAGACTGTGAAACGCGTGGAAGTCAAAGGGTCTAAGTGCAATTGTATCCGTTAACGCCTACAGCAGAAGCGCAACCAACGATATACAAGGCCATTTGCTTTTTTATACATTAAATAAATGCATTTTAACTGTTAACATGTCAAAAAATCATGCGTAAAGTGTAGATTATGAAACACTTTCCAACACTCTCTGAAATCTTTAAAAATCTTTGCTAATTAGGGTAATAGAGTGTTACTATCCATAACCAAATATGTATTCTAATAATTTTGAAGAGCTCTATATTTTATCTGTCGGTTGATATATATTGCATAATGGTGAAATTTAGTTTAGCAAGAAAACGCATAAGTTTGAAATTTCTCTTTTAGCAGTTTATACTAATAGATAGAAACACACTTGTATACTTTTGTTTATCCTGTAGTTTACCTTGAAATTTTATTATACGCCAGTATTTAGCTAAAATTTAGTTCAAACTAAAACACTCTTAAGACTACTGAAATCACATTTCCAGAAATTATCATCCATAGATGACAACGAATAAAATTTTGTGCTTGACCCTGTATGTCATTTTATCTATATTTTACAAGCAGCTCTTAGTAAACTGAATGCAGTTAAGCATAGAAATATGACTTATTTAAAAGCAATCTTCTAAGTAAATTAAAATTCTAATAAATCTAAATAAATTACGCTCATATTCAATAACCTTTACGAAATCTTTTGTATAGCCCTGTATATGAACTATAGCATTTATATGAACTAAGCATATATATTATGTATAAATTTAGTGAAACTTAAAAGCGGAAATCATAATTAAAAAGGCATTTTGTCCATCCATCAATCATCATCGATAATATACAGTACTTCGGATAGAATTTACTATTTGAAATCTTTTTTTGTGTCCCTGTAAATAAAAAATATCTATTTTTTTCACCTCATATTTTACAGAATGTTTATTTTAAGGCTACAGTGGACTTTCAAAATCGCAAAAAATCATCAAATTGTCGAATTTTCATTTTTAGCATAATAACATTATATGAACTCCCTGCTATTGAACATAAAAAGAATTTTTCAATTTCGACTATTTTTACTGGAGTTAGAAGCATTTTTGTTCAATCAGCTGATTGTGCCACGCCCCTTTGTTTACTTTTTGCCGATTCACATCCGTAAAATTTAGCCTAGTTTTTAGTTTTACCATACAAAATGTTATTGTTTTGCACTGAAATTATTAATTTTGTGATTTCGCAAAACAATACTTTAACTGAAACCTTTAACTGTTTCTTTAAGCGTTTGTTTACGTTTTTGCGTTGAATGTATTTAAAGGAATTGCTTTTTGTCCCCAATTTTTTTAGCGTAAATTAAAAAATATTAATATATTTAAAATATTTAACAAAAATTTGTACAATAAGAGGTATTTATACCATGAATATTTCTAGTAAAATTTGAAAAAATTTCATTAGAAAATACAAAATGTTACTTTTGAGAAGACTTTTTAAAATTCAGATACTTCACGTCCTTTGCATGAATTGCTGTCGAAGCCACATACTTTATGTGAATTTACCATAAAAACATAAAACACTTACATATAAGCTAGAAATGATATTATATCCCTTAATAGCTGAAACTGTGTCAGTAGGAAAATATTAAGCAATTATAACCACTGTAGTTACTAAAACCTGTTTTTCTCAGAATGAATATTTTCGTCGTTTTCATGATTTCAAAATGTTCCATGCGAAATTCTTTATGCCCAATTTTTCTGATTTTTTTGTTTAAAATGCCCTTTATGTATGTGTTAACAAATGTTACTTGAAATACATTTTTTTTAGACGCATGTAATTTTTTTAAATTTCAGTTATATGAAATTTTTAATGATTTTTTAACGGAAAATACAAAAGAATTAAGTTAAAATCATTTTTTTTTAAATGTTTTACAAGTACTATGCTAAAAATGCTTAGTAACATTTGTTAACACATACATAGAGAGCATTTCAAACAAAAAATCAGAAAAATTGGGCATAAAGAATTTCGCATGGAGCATTTTGAAATATTGCCATTTTTTGTTATTTAAAAAAATAAAAATCTGTATCTCAAAAGCTATTGAATATATTTCTAAAAAAATTCTGAATTAAGCGATATTATGATTATTTCCAGAAATTTTTAAAAAAATTCATTGAAAATTAAAAAAATAGTTTTGAGAGTCCACTGTAGCCTTAATGCAATTCGTAAATGCATGTAAACTTTAATATGTGACAAGGTGTAATATCTTTAAAATTCATTTGAAATGATTTTTCCCATAATCCGTAATGTAAAGGAAAACTTTTGATTGTCCCTGTAAATAAACGTATGTTAGAAACTTCATTTGCAATAGGTTTGTGTTGAGGTAAACGTGAATAATTCCTGGGGAAATTCGAAAATTTCAGGGAAATCCGAATATATTTATGAGAGTTAGGGCGCGGACAGACGGACAGACAAACTAAAATCATATTCACTTTTTAACTTTGTTGGAAAGTGTTAAAAAACATAAAATTTCAATGTTTCAAAATTTTAAATAAAATTTTAAAACTTATATTAGAACAAAAACTTTTCCTTTCATTCATTTATATCAACATCGTTCATATTTTTTTTTTTCGTAAATTAATTTTTTATTTCATAATTTTTCCTTTTTTAGAATTTATATTATATTAAAACAAAATTTTGTCCTTTCATTTATTTATATAAACATTGTTCTTAATTTTATCATAAATACAATTTTTATTTAATGATTCTTCATTTCTTGTGCCCATTCGACACTTGTACCCTTTAGCTTCCAAGCACTTCTCATTACTGCTTGGAAGTCAAGGAGTACAAGTGCCGAATGACGATAAACATTGCTTAGTTATAAATAAAAAGAAAAAAAAATTATTCCACTTTTTTAAAACAGTTATTGAAATAAGAGTTCAAAGATCACTAAGAACTAAGCAAAAGTTTCATAGCTCAATTCGTTGAATTACAATAGATGTTTAACTTTGAACTCAATTTACTCGAAATCTAAATTTTGTCACTTGTACCCCTTGACTTCTGAGCTCCTCATATAAAAAAAATAATGAAACTCTGTGATTATCAAAGTTGGTCTTCTCCTTGTTAGTTGCAACTATTCCATTATTATGATATCTTTACCAAATCTATTTGATTGTGTTAAAATAACAGCTTATTTACTAATTATTTATTTTTTTTTAATGATTTCAGGCAGTCAAGTTTTACGCATGGATAAAGATTCCAACAAGCGGGGCGAATTGTTTGACGAGTCGTTTGACTTTAAACACGTCATCTGGAAAATCCCTAATGCTTTATCTCTACCAGACTCAGTGGATAGCGTGGTCCAAAGCCCATCCTTTACCTTTGCGGGTGCCACTTGGATTCTCGAAATGTTTCCTTGCGGCAGAACAAATCAAAGGACTGAAGGACATATCGATTTAAGGGCTAACAGATTAAAATCTCGGATAGAAGAACATTATATGTTTTTAAAACTCCATTTTGAAACTCTCGATGGAAAAGAGTTTGGAAGCTTCTCTTTCAGTGACCTTTTCAATTTTGTATCTCCTACTTGGGGGGTCGGCTATCACGAAATAACAAGATCAACACTCATAAATGAAAAGAATCTTATTACACCAGATGGAGCTCTCACTGTTGTGTGCCAAATGCGAACTAAACGGGTTGCAGGAACCGATATATATTCCCAGACAGAGCCGGCCACCTCTCTCTTAAGTGAGTATACTTTATAATACATGCCAACCTCCGGCTTTTTAAAAATCAAAGAAATACATTTCTAACCAGAATTTTATTTAAATAACGAAATTGAGTAAATTTCTAACGGCTAGATCTTTTAATGCCATACGCTTTTAATTAATTTTCTGGTTCAAAATATATTTTCTAAATTTAAAGAAAGCCGGAGATTGGCAACTATGATAATGTCTCATATAATTTACATAACATTGTTTAACCTTCCGTCGGTCGCCATAGACCTGACAGGCACAGCACATTTATTTTGATTCTCCTCTGCGCCACTAGTGCGCTCAGAATTACTTACTTTGAGAGTAATAAACAAGGTTTTTAAAATTCAAATTTAAAATATCCTGCCTTTTTACATTCTAATAAAAGTTACTGATCACTTTTAAAGCGTTAGAATTGTATCAATTAATTGCTAATGGGGATTTTCTAACAAGTGCTTATGAAGCACATTGCGACCAAACTCGGAAGTCCCATAGTTATGGAGGGTTAAGATTACATCATAATTTCCTGAAGACAGCTTGAAACATTAATTTTATATGTTATTTTATTTTAATGGTACAAATTCTTTTTAAAGTTCTCGTTTTTAGCTGACAGGCTGTCAAAGCCTGGGAGCCTATGTTGTGCCCGTCCGTTCTGTATGTGCGTATGTCCGTAACGCGATAACTCATGATAAAAGTATCGGATTTACTTGAAATTTTGTATATATGTACATTCTGATAAGGCGCTTCCCTGATTAGTTTTTGGAATTCATTCGATATGTATAAAAGAGGAAACAGGGGCTCATGCCCCCCCCTTCATTTATATAAATGTGTTTTTCATGCAAAAATATCATAGTCCAAGAGCCGACCGCACAAAACCCTAAGTCATCGAGCACAAGAAAGAATCCTTTATATTATGGAACTAGCTGACCCGCCCGGCTTTGCCCGGGTCCGTAATAATAATGTTACACGAACTTGAAATTTCTATGTTTATCTTTAACTCGAAATATGTGTAAATACACTGTTAAAAATTTGACCCTTTTGCTGCATCGTCACTCCACCGCTTTTATAGAAAATGATTACTTCAGCCTATTTTGGAACATACTCATATGTCAAAAGAGAGATATTCTATAAAAGCGGGGGAGTGATGATGCAGCAAAAGGGTCAAATTTTTTACAGTGTAAGTTATATAAAATACGTGCCCCCTGACTGTGTCAAAAATCGGTTTAAAAAACTAATATTTAGCTGCAAAAATACCCAAAATGACTGCAATGGGAAACGCAGGTGTCCAATGCAAAATATGTGTCCAACGATTGTGTGATTTTCGTGTTAACCCTTTGCTCCCCAGTGGTTTAGGTCTTAAACCACCGATCTTTAATGTGTATATTTCAGTTCCCACCAGAAAATTAAAACAACAATATTTGCTTTAATGAATAACAGAACATTCCACATTTAAATAAAACGAAATTAGCCATTGAATTTTTCTGGTGTGAAATGAACTACATAATTTCTAGAACGTGTTCTGGCATGGGAATTAAAGGGTTAAAGTGTTGATATTTATCATTAAATGTACTGTTAAGTGACTTAACTAAATACTTTTTTCACATAGATATCCCAAGTGAAATATTTTGAATTTCGAACTAATTATATCACTCTTAAATCCGACTATACCGTGAATGAAATCGATAGTCGATGATTAGCTAAAAGGTTAGTATAGAGTATTACAATTTCTGAGCCATTTTACAAAAATAGGTGTATATTTTTTATCAAACATGCGTATTGTTCATTCTGTGAACAAAATCCTAACCTTAACCTAATTGTATTGTAATCATAACTTGTCTGTAATCTAGCTGTATCTTAACAGTAACCTAAATGTAACTTAAATATACCATAAATGTAATCTGGCAGCCACCTTATCATAACCTACCCATAATCTAACCATAATCTAACCGTAACTTAACCTTAACCTAACTGTACCTTAACCATGACCTAACTGTAACCTAACCGGAAATTAAATATAACATAAGGCTCACCGGAACGTAATTGAAACCTAACTGTTACCTAACTGTATCCAAGTTCTAATTTAACACTAACTAAAAACGAAATATCTTAACCATCACGCGCTACAAAGTACACTGGTGTCCAAAATTTAAGCATAATTGGTAATTAAGTAATTATTTTTAAGTAATGAAAGAAATATGAATCGGAATGTGCTGAAACTCCAGGTGTGTAAACAAAATAGTACGGGTCACATATTTTCGCGAAGAGTTTTCCCCGAAATCGAACAGGGGACCGTCAACAAATTGAAAAAGAACGAAGATCTTTTGGATAACCCTGTCAAAACTAATGTAGCAAAAGCGTTCAAACTGCACATTATGATTAATTGGCTTATTGTAATGTACTGTGTTAATTTTTACAAGGATAGCATGTATACTCGTAGAGAAATTAAGGTTTTTATAAAAACAGTCCTAAGTTTTTTGCTTATAATTTGCAGAGTTCTTAATATAAAATAGTGTTCTTTTTTGAAAAAATGACAAACATCATTGTACACAATACCCTGTCATCAGAATTAAAAAATAATAAAAATTGTATGACAAATGAGCAGGTTTACTAAATAATTTTTTACTGCGCATGCGTGAACGCTATAAAAATTTCATTTGCATATTATGTTAGTTAAATGTATAGAGCAACTTTTGTGAAAGTCTCAAAAACATAGCTTAAAAATTCTGAAAATTATCGTTGATAGAATGAGACCAAAATCCTTTATTCCCTAAATGAAGCAAAAAGATGAGGGGCTGTATCCATATTCCATTGTTTAGTGCCTACACAATATTGCACGTACAACTATATTTAGGTAAAACCCCTGATTTTTTTGCTTCCTTTAGGAATAACGGATTTTGAGTTGATTCTATAGGCTCCCATTTTCAGAATTTTTAAGCTATGTTTTTGAAACTTTTACAGAAGTTGCTCTACACATTTAGCTAACACAATATGCAAATGACATTTTGATATCGTTGACGCATGCGCAATGAAAAATTATTTATTAAACATACTCATTTTTCATACAATTTTTATTATTTTTAAATTCTGATGACAGGGTATTGTGTACAATGATGTTTGTCATATTTTCAGAAAAGAACATTATTTTATAATAAGAACTCTGCAAATTATAAGCAAAACACTTGGAAAAATTTAGGACTGTTTTTATAAAAACCTTAATTTCTCTACGAGTATACATGCTATCCTCGTAAAAATTAACACAGTACATTACAATAAGCCAATTAATCATAATATGCAGTTTGAACGCTTTTGCTACATTAGTTTTGACAGGGTTATCCAACAGATCTTCGTTCTTTTTCAATTTGTTGACGGTCCCTTGTTCGATTTCGGGGAAAACTCTTCGCGAAAATATGTGACGCGTACTATTTTGTTTACACACCTGGAGTTTCAGCACATTCCGATTCACATTTCTTTCATTACTTAAAAATAATTACTTAATTACCAATTATGCTTAAATTTTGGACACCAGTGTACTTAGTTTCACTTTCCACCGCTATGGAGTGCATTATGTTTTGTAGAACATCCGAATTTTAGGTTCGCAATGGATTCATGTCCATGGAAATTATTTTGTCTTCTTCGTATACGGTTATGGTTGTTTGGAATATTTTTGTTCAGTTTAGATTCGGTTCAATTCAGATTTCGTGGGGTTTTTTTTTCCTTCAAATGGGATTTTTAGGTTCGGGTCGGATTGTACTTCAATGGAAATTATTTTACCTTGTTCCAATGAGGTTATACTTCACTGAAAAATATTTGTGAGGTTCAGATTGGGTTTGGTTCAAATTTCGGGATTTTTTTTTACAAATTTTTTGGTTCGGATTGCGTTTATGTCCATGGAAATTATATTGTCGTGTTCGTATCTGGTTATAGTTATTTGGAATATTTTCGTCGGATTCAGATTCGGTTCTATTCAGATTTCAGATATTTTTTCAAATTGATTTTTAAGACTCTGGTCAGCTTCATGTCCAGGGAAATTATTTTGTCTTGCTCGGATCCGGTTTTAGGAATTTTTAGGTCTTGTCGGGTTTGTGCTCATTGAATTTTTGTCTTGCTTGGATCGAAGTATGGTCTCTTTTTTTCTGGTTGGGATCGGGTTATGTATTAATATGCCTAAACATTATGTTTTGCTACTATTCTTTTAGTGACTATTTTTGATATATAATTTACTTTGCTATTTGATAATTTATTATTGTGTATGAATCGTCTGCCGATTCGAAAAATTTTACGCCAAACAGCCATTTCATTTTTGTTTTAAAAACAAATTAAAATCATAATAAAATTTTAACTTAAATAAAATGCATTCAAATTTAATCAGTGACTTAAAAAAAACTGCTAAAAAAGCTTCGTATATACGTATATAATATATTTACTGCAACACGTGCTTTGACACTCCTATCAATTGAAACAGGTTTAAATCCGTACTTTTTTTGGTCTTGTTTCTTAAAAAGAACTAATCTATCGCTTCACCAGCAAAAATTTATTAATTATTTTATCATATGTGTTTTAAATATCAATATAGAAAATTATTTAAACTTTTTGCTTGAAACTATAACATTCTTTTGTTGATATCTTAAAATCGTCTGCAGTCAGAAATCTATATTTTAGAATAATATTTATTACTTAAGTTTTCATACATGATTTTAAAAGAATGTTTTCATCATTATACTTTAAATATTTATTTACATGCAATTATTAAGTCATAAACATTTTTCATCTACGTTATAAAGTATTTAAAATTACATTAATGAAGGAAACTTTTAGTTATAAAAGTTTTAGTTCGTATCAAATGTTTTCACTATCTTATTTAATTTTAATTTGATATTTAATTATTGTTAATTTTCCAATTTCCTTCATTTTAAAAGCGGACATTTACTTTAATAAATATTAATAGAACAAAGACCATTTTAAAAATTTGCTTTTTCTTCTTAAAATATGCTTCAATTGTAATTCGTTTCTTTAAATTCGTCTTATAATACAAAATCCCTTCCACGTCCTTTTGTTTGGCACATTAAAATTTGAGCGATATATGGCTTCATATTGCAAACCTTTTTTGAGGCTTACTTCACCTCCACTTATCTCATTCCTCCATGGGTTTCTTTAATTCTGTCTCAGCTTTCTTAAAATTTTTACACAACCAACCAACCGTAAACAAACGAAAAAGAAAAAAATTGGGAAAAAGATGATTTTTTATGCGAGTGACCTCTCGATTTTAATTAATTACTCAGTTAATAATTGGAATTTCGAAATTCTGAAGCTCAGGTGCATCAGGAGAGATTTGGGGCTACTCTCAAAAAAATTTTGAACTTTGTACACACTGTAGATTTTGCTAGCCATCGCAGACACACACACACACACAGAGTGATTTGTTATTTTATTAATATAGACTAGCTGACCCGCCCGGCGTTGCCCGGGTCCGTATTAACAATATTAAACGAACTTGAAATTTGTATGATTTTATCATTAACTGGAAGCATGCAGAAATGCATTGCCTGAAATATGTCGTAGCTGACTTTGTGAAAAATCGGTTTTAAAAGCAACAACTAATATTAAGCTCTAAAAAATACTTAAAATGAGCAATGAGAAACACGGGAGGGAACATGTATCCAACGATTGCGTTAGTTTTGTGTTAAAGTGTTGATATTTACCCTTAAAATAATGTTTTGAGCCATTATTGACTGTAATACACGATCGGAATGCATAAAAGATATGAATATATCAATCATAGGCAAGAATTATGTGATTATTTTTATCATATGACTTTGAAATATCAATATAGAAGCATCATTTAAGATTTTGCTTGAAAAGTTAACATTATTTCGTTAATGTCTTAAAATCGTCTGCACTCTGAAATCTAGATTTTAGACTAATATTTGTTATTTAAGTTTTCGCGCATGATTTTAAAAGAATGTTTTCATAAATATATTTTATATATTGACATAGAATTATTAATATGTTATTAAATCATAAACATTTTTCATCTACGTTATAAAGTATTAATAAAGAATACTGCCTAGTTAAACTGATGGCATTGAGCTCACAGGCTACAAATACTAATTGTACATTAAAGCCTTATATTTTCAAGGGTTAATTCCGTTCGAAAAAAAATTAAGAAGGGGAAACAGCTCTCAACTTTCCTCTTTTTTTATACTTAATCATTGAACCTCCTATACTATCAAAGACATGCTTTATCATACAAAAAATCTATATCCAAAATTCAGAGCAAATCGGATAATTCTTAATAAAAACCCATTTAGCATTTATATAATTTAAAAGGAGTTATCCCCCTCTTTTATACTTAACCATTAAACTTCCAAAACTATTCAGAGATTTGAACGAAATCTGAAAATTCTGCTTGAAAAACCCATTTATATAAATTAAGGGGGGGGGGCATTAGAACCTCCGTTCCCCCTGTTTATACTTATTCAATGAACACCTAATAACAGTCACGGAATCGCCTCATCAGAATGATCCTAATCTAAATTTTGAACGAAAACTGTTAATTCTGCATGAAAAACCCATTCATATCAATTAAGGGGAGGGGCATGAACCCCCCGTTCCCCCTCTTATACATATCGAATGAACTCGAAAAACTAATCAGGGAAGCGCCTTGTCAGGATATACCTACATACAAAATTTCAAGTGGATCCGATATTTTTATCATGAGTTATCGCGTTACGCACGAACGCACGTACATACAGAACGGACGGGCACATAAGCTCTCAGGCTATGATAGCCTGTGAGCTAAAAAGTTCTGAAAAAAAAGAAAACTTTTAGTAATACAATTTTTAGTTCAAATCAAATGTTTTCAATATTTTATTTAATTTTATTTTGACATTTAATTATTTCGAATTTATCAATTTCAATTATTTTAAAAGCAAACATTTTATTAAAATAAATAATACAATAGAAAAAAGACCATTTTAAAAAATTACTATTTTTTCGTAAAATATGCTTCAGCTGTAATTCATTTCTTTCAATTCGTCTTATTAATACAAAATCCCTTCCACATGCTTTTGTTTGGGACATTAAAATTTGAGCGATAAATGGTTTAATATTGCAACCCTTTTTTCGGTTTACTTCACCACCACCTATCTTTTTCCTCCATGGTTTACAACCGCTGTGATAAAAAATCATCATTTAAACTGACAGTTTGCCTGTCTATGAATTTTAAAGGTCTCTTCCAGCTTTTTTAATTATTTATGTGAAAATTTTATGCAACCAACCAACCATAACTAAATGAAGGGGGAAAAAAGAAGAAAAAAGGCGATTTTTTATGAGAGTGATCTTTGGAATTTAATTAATTACTCTCAAGGAAGGTCTCCATACGGGCATACTCAGAAAAATCTGAAAAAATTACAGAATGTTCTACTCATATAGTTATATATGTTTATAAAAAACATTTCGGCGGAACCTCCTTATAACGTCCGTAAAAAAATAATAAAAATTTCGTTTATTTGGCGATTTATCTCCGGTTGGCGAAAAAACGAAATTTTGAAATATACGCTTTTACGTTTCGAATACTTTTTAAAGAAAAAACTTTCTATGTTCAATTTATTTAAATAAGTTTAGTTTAAGTAATTTTAGTTTTGCATTTTTACTTTACTTTAAGTGTAATTTTGTCATATACGTTTATATGTACTTATAACAAAATGAAATTAATGTATTTTATCATTTAAAACACAATTTAAATTGATTAAAATTGTTCCAAATTGAAAAATAAACTGATAAAAATCTGCTGCATTTTGTTGCAGCGCACTCCTTTGCTTGTACAGAAAACGGTTACTTGGCCGTGAAATGGAGCTTTCTCATTGGTTGGAATAGAGATATTATATACAAGCCTGTGGAGTGCGTTGCAACAAAATGCAGCAGATTTTTAACAGTGTATGACACGGTCAATTCACATGCTATGGAGCATTCTCATTGGTCAGAAGAGAGATATTCTATAAAAGTAGTGGAGTGACGTTGCAGTAAATGCTGCAGATTTTTAACAGTGAAGTCAATTAAAATCAATTTTCAGATTCGTTAAAATCGTCTGCTTTTGGCGAGAAAATGCACTGCTCGCCCGCCAAATCAGCTTTTCACGCCAATTATTCCAAACTATTTTATTTTTTTACATATCTAATAATGTAATTCCGCCGCTAATTTTCACTGATCCTTTATTACCTACATGAGTAGTTTAATTCGTATTTTTTTCAACAAATTCTGAGTATGCCCCCAATGGAGACCTTCCTTGTCAGTTAATAAATAGAATTTCAAAATTCTGAAGCTCAGGTGCATCAGGAGAGATTTGGGGCTACTCTCAAAAAAATTTTGAGCCTCGTACATGCTGTAGATTTTGCTAGCCATCACACACACACACACACACACACACACACACACACACACACACACACACACACACACATACACGCAGACAGAGCGTTTTGTTCTTTTATTAATATAGATAGTAGTCATAGGGAAATCTAATGATCCATTGTCTGCCGGAAGTGAAGTGGTGCATAAGCAAAAAATTAATACCAGTAGTTGCTCACTCGTAGGTCTATCATTGTGTTTGCCATACAATCAAAAGTATGAAAACACGGAAAACTGGGTGCAGGAAAACATAATGCTAAATCTACGAGTCAACCACTAGTGGTATTCATTTTTGACTTATGCACCACTTCACTTCCGGCAGACATGGATCATTAGATTCCCCTATGACCACTCTTCCATTAAAAAAAAAGTATTTTTTCTTGTGCTCGATGACTTAAGGTTTTGTGCGGTCGGCTCTTGGACTATCAGTTTTCGTTTAAAAATTTAGATATAGGATCATTCTGATGAGGCACCTCCGTGATCAGTATTAGGTCATCATTGAATAAGTATAAAGAGGGGGAACGGGGGGCTCATGCCTCTCCACTTAATAGATATAAATGTGTTTTTCAAGCAGATATCTGAATTCTGATTTTAGAACGGAATTAACCCTTGAAAATATAAGGCTGTAATGTACAATTAGTATGTTTAGCCTGTGAACTCAATGTCATCAGTTTAACTGGGCGATATTCTTTTTATTGTGCACTACTGAGCAAAGTTTTAAATTTTTAACAAATACATTACATGGTTGGTACGGTTTTAAACCTATTGATTTTAACTATGGTTTAAACCACGGTTTAAACTAACTGTTTTTTTTCTCAGAAAAAAAAAGATTTTTTTTTTAGAAGAAATCTAATCTCATTTTCTCTTTTTTCTTTATAATTTTTGTGTTTCAGATTATTGTCATGAATGATTTCTACATTTAACACCTTATTTTAGCAATAACCATTAGATATAATGGGTTTAGGTTTTTTTATGCATAGGATTAAAATCAGTATGCAATGGTGAATATATCTATCGTTCTAAAAAAAAAAGCTTCAAGCATGTGAAGTGATCAAAGGTAAAATAGATTAAAAATATTCAATATTTAGTAGAAAAGATTTTAATTTTCAAAAATACAGAATTATTTAACGCAATTGATAACATAACACAATGATCTTTAAAATTTTTCGCAAGCTGTAAAAGACATTTTTTCTGATTGGCGAAATTATTTTGAAGAATTAAAATCAAAATATGAAGTCGAATAAGAGAGTATTCAAAGATTGGGTGCTAGTTATATAGCAGTTTAATATTTTTTAGCTCTGTTATCTGCTGAATCTAAAGAACAAAAATGTTCACTTCAAATTGTCACTCAAAAAACAAAATCTCAAGAAGTATTTAAAATTTATTACTTGAATAATTATGGAAAAGAATATCATATTTATCAAACTACATCCAAATGTTTATTATTAGTAATCAAAAGATTGTTTATAAAGATTTTCAGAGTATCAATGTTTCACTGTCTATAGTAGTTTATTCTTTGAAACATAAGACTGTTTGCTAATACTGCTTGAATTAAAATATGAATTTTACATAAATTCATTGTAATTATTTAATTTAAATTATTTTAAAATGAAGTTACTCTGCTTATAATCCAACAATGTTTATTTTTATCAATAAATATGCTTGGATAAGAAGATATGTTTAAAAAAAAGAGGGGGAGGGGAGGGGGGGTAAACTAAAAAAAAAAAATGATTTTTGCCAATCCTGATACATTTTTGGTAGGTATATTATTATTTTTCAAAAACTTGGCATACTATGGTTGTGAACGCTTCATTTGTTTAGATTGCCATCGCTTGTAGTACTTGTTTTCACTCTATGTAATACTAATCTATGCAATAAAGCAATTTCTGACCTATTCTGCTACTCATATCTATTATTATCATTTACTACCGTACAGAATTTTGATTATTTTGTGTAAAAAAAATTATGTAGTTTAGAATTATGTTTTTGAAGACATGTGACATTAAAATTTTATTTCATTTTGTATTCAGGTGACCCAACAGAATCACAACTTTCTATGTGTGATGACAAAATACACAGTGACTTCAAGGAGCTATTTCTGAACCAAGAAGACTGTGATGTTATTGTTAAAGTAAAAGGAAAGGAATTTCCAGCTCACAGACTAGTTTTGAAAGCCCGATCGCCCGTCCTTGCTTCAACATTTCGTAGTGACATGAAGGAGAAATCAACGGGCATCCTAGATATAGAAGACTGCGATCCACACACTTTTTCAAATTTCCTCTGCTTTCTCTACAGTGGAAAAGTGGAAAATCTCACAGTAGAGAATGTGTTCGGTCTCTTCGACATTTCTGATAAGTATGATGTACAGTTTCTGAGGAAAAAATGCTTGGATTTCATAAAAGAGAACTTATCTGTGGACACTTTTTGTGACACAATTCGTTTGGCTGTACTGCATTCTGAAACTGAACTGATTAAATTAAGCACGGATTTCTTTGCCGAGAATTTGCAAAACATTATAGTGAGTGTCAAGTGGCAAGTGTTCTTAGCAGAAAATACTACAATCGGTAACGAATTGCTTATCAAAACTTTAGCACCTGATAAGAGTTCAAGATAACTTTTTGTGTTTGGCTGATAACACACCTAATTCTTATTAAAATCATATAAAAAACTAATGGAACTAATGAAAAAATAGAGCTTGATCTAAAAATATGTTATAGTAAAAATTGGCAACTATTTTCAATCTAAAAAAGTGCGTAGAAAAGAAATGGAATCAGATTATCTGTAAAGCTCATGAAATATCCCAAATTTTTGTTAGCTGAAAATGTGAACTGGAGCTTTGCTGGTGCTTTAAAATCAGTCAGGGAATTAGAGACAATTTTAACACACTCCAAATCCCAATCATCCACAACCAGTTTAAAAAATTAGGTTCATAATTGTAAATTATAAGTTGGTGTAATAAAGAACGAGAACCTGAATGGTCCTTTCAAAGTGTAGAAAAAATTGCATTCCCGGGGTTTTTGATAAATGGAGCATCAATGCTTCAAGTAAACCCAAAATCTTAAACATATACGATTCAACCATATACTAAATATTTGCGTTCGGAAATATTTATCTACATCAATTCCTCGAAAACTTGATTATATTAATACGTTAATTATTACTTCTTAGTTTATATTTGTTTAGCGTTGTGGAGCTTAGCTGATTTGAGACATCATTAGACATTCTATTAACTACTTTGCATAGTAAAAATTTTGCGTGGATAATAGTATGATTCTGAATATAAGACACCAGTAAAGCTCAGTCCACATTTTCAGCAAACAAAAATTTGAACAATTACATGAGCTTTACAGATAATCTGATCCATTTCTTTCCTATGCACTTTTTTAGATTGAAAATATTTGCAAATTTTTGCTGTAACATTTTTTAGATCCAGCTCTATTTTTCTCTCTTGTTCAACCAGTTTTTTATATGATCCATAAAAGAATCTACAGTTTCAATGATATATTATATATGGTACATATAGACTGTGGAAAGGGAAATCAACTGGCATCACAGATATAGAAGACTGCGATCCACATACTTTTTCAAATTTCCTCAGCTTCCTCAACAGTGAAACAGTGGGAAATCTCAGATTAGAGAATGTGTTCGGTCTCTTCACCATTTCTGATAAGTATGATATACAGTATTGAAGGGAAAATTGCTTGGAGCTGATAAAAGAGAACTTATCTGTGGACACTTTTTGTGACACCATTCGTTTGGCTGTACTGCATTCTGAAACTGAACTGATTAAATTAAGCACGGATTTCTTTGCCGAGAATTTGCAAGACATTATAGTGACTGCCAAGTGGCAAGTAAGCGAAAAATACTACAATCGGTAATGAATTACTTATCAAAGCTTTGGTACCTAACAAGAGTTCAAGATAATTTTTTATTTTTGGCCGATTACACATCTAATTCCATTTTGATGATTTTGAAATAAAATAATTCGAATTATGCATTTCATTTTTGTCATGTTTTCAAATTGTTTTTAAGCATCAAGTGTGCGAGTTTAACAACAATTATTACGAGTGAAAAAAATACAGGGTGTCTGTCTATAAAAGAATGTTCCAGTTATAAATTTTAATACTATCAACTGTAAGTGTTGTAGAGTGTTGTTTCAAGATCACAAATAAAGCGTAACTTAAATAGTTTTAGAAAAGAACATGCGCGAGTACTGCTTGTTATTAACACGCTTACAGTGCCATACACGCAAAATGGCGACTCCTGAGCATAAGGTATTATTTCATGGATGAAAATTAAAAACCCGTTGCAGCCAGACGACTTTTCCCTTTGGATCTTTATAAAAGATCGTGTCGATATTTCACCGTCATTTTAATGATTTGCCAGAGTTGAGACACAAAACTTAAGAGGCTATTGATCTCCATTACTCCAAACTTGTTAACTGAAGTGTGCGAAGAATTGGACTTTGGGATAAATGTGTACCATATAACTAAAAATCCACCTATTGAATATTTGTAAGAAAAATAAGGTTAGTTTACCTTTAATTTGCTGTATGATTTGTTGTAAATAGTCAAAATTTGACTGTTGTAAATAGTCTAAATGGTTATAACATACCATTGAAATTTGGACTTTCTTTTACGGACACCCTGTATTTAAAAAAAAAATTCCTGCTGGTTTAGCCTGCAGGCGGAGGTAGATTTCGAAATTAGGCACAAATTACCCCAACAAAAACTAAATCGAGATTAGAGATAAACCCATAGATAGAGTAAGAGTTTCATCACTAAGAATGATATTTAGAGACCTAAACCTTTTGTGAAAATGCTAATATACACGCATACATATATATATGGAATAGATTTAAAAATGGCGAAAACAAAATCAGAGAACTTCAAAATGTTAAAATATGCCAATATTTCCATAGTGTGGTTTTTATCACGTATCAATAAGTTTTTACAAATTCACATAACATTAAATATTCACTTGCTTTTCGTCTATTATATTTCCAATATGACGTAATATTTGTTTTAAAAAATTCATCAAACTATTTATTTCATTTTCCATTTTCATGTGGAAATCTTGCTACAGAAAAGTTATGACATAATATTCATTTTTTTATAAAATATTATCATTATTCATGAAACTATTTTTTTTTTCAATTTTCCCGTTTGTAGACTACAAGTTTGTCATAGAACGTTTTAGAACGCTTTTCGCTCACTTTGTCCTTTTAAATTTGTTTTTTTTTTTTTGACGGTTCTTAGAAAGTATTTGCATTTTTTAAGTAATCATCATGCCAAATTTCAAAATGTTAGTTTCCTCAGTACCACAATAAGCAGGGCCTGATTAATGCACGGGCCTCCGGGGCCCCAGCCCTGGGCCCACCAATTTCAGGGGTCCACAAATTATGTGGCTGGTTTTTTTCCCCCTTAATCAAGTATTCTTCAAATAATATTGTTTTATATAATATAAAGCGTGAAATTTAAATGTTCTGAATAACCCAATAAAATTTTTAGAAACTTTTAACCTAGGCACTTTTCTGTAAAAGTCCTTTTCATTTTAAGAATACCTATAATTTTCAAAATTTGCCGTATGCAGAAAATTAAGTTCGGGGAAAATGCCAAAAACTGCATACTGTGTCTATTGGATTCAATAAAAACTAGTATTTTACAATGTCAGAATTATAGTTTAAAATGATTACTAGAGAAAACACAATATTTATCATTTTGGATAAGGCAAGTTTTGAAAAAGACGTCCTCTTTTATTCTGCAACATAAACTGTGGATCATATATATTTATGAATTATACAAATGCTTACTTTGTGAGGGAGTGTCCCTTTGTGGTAAAGGCACTCTAGTATTTTTAGTGAGATCGTGACGTCAGTGTTCTAACATGTGTGGCGCAGAAGCGACATCTATCCTTTATTCAACTTTAATTTTCCAGAGTGTGTGTGGCGCCCTCGAGTCTACATTTAACTGCGGTTAGAAGTATTATGCAAA
>CAXHSM010000641.1:0-47000 GCA_964019185.1 Maratus speculifer
AAGAATTAGAAGTTGAAATAAAAAGGGAAATCTTTTTGCGAACAAAGATTAGAGACAGAGAGGGCAAAATGGCAGCGGTCGCGGAAACATCCACGTCTATGTCTTCTACTACTACTAATACTAATACTAATACTCTCGCGTCCTCCCCTATCCGACTCACGGATTTACATCCCGATATCCTGTTAACACTTTTTCGCAACTACATACCTCTGCACGATAAATTGCACGTGCTTTCTAAAATGGAAGAATTTCGCACTCTGGTCCGGTGTCGCGGGGCCTACCGCATACCGCGCGGAGCACCTTTTTCGAACGCGTATCTGCGATTCCTGAGTCGCATTCGTCCCGGATGGTACGTGGCCCGAGAGGACTGGACGCACTGCTTCCGCTTGCAGATCGACGAAACCACGCTGCACGTTTCTCTCCGTCATTACGTGCTCTTTCCGCCAGAAATCTTGCAAACTTTGCTTTTTCGGCACCACTGGCAGCAGCAGTCCCGCGTCGGCGTGGTGGCCTGTCATCGGGCGACCCTCGCGCAATTGCATTCCAACCTGAGCAATTTTCTGGTGGACTATCACCCGTATCACCTGCTCGCCTACCATCTCCCGGGTCACGGATACGTCCTGGTCGAGCATTCCTCCCCGCGTCGTCCCACCCGTCTCTTTCAGATGCGCTTCTACGACGGCACGACCTGCATGATCGAAGTGGGACAGAAACGCGAAATGAGAGATTTCAGCAGCAGCGGCGACGGCAGCGCGCATTTTTCGGTTCTGTTTTCGGAAGACCGAACCATCACGGTGCAATGCCTCCTGCATCGCACGTGTCGCCGTTGCGATCCTCGCGTTCGAGTCCTGTCCCCTTTCGAGTTTCGATTCGAAACGGATTTCAGAACCTCCTCCTCCCTGACTTGGAACCATCCCGAGGGGGTCCCGAGTATTCCCCTGGCCGGTCGACAAGTGTTTCGTTTGGGAAAAGACGGGCGTCACGTGCTTTCCGCGGCCCTGTCGAGTAAAACGTATTGTCCGCTTTCTAAAAAAAAGTGGAAAATTGAAAACAAAGCCGCTTGGGTGGAAGAACAGCAGCAGCAGCAGCAGCGGAAAGAAACAGCAGACAAGAGAAAGAGAGAGGCGGGGGTTGAAGATCAGCAACAGCAACAGCAACAACAACAGCGGGATGACGACGAACCTCTTCGTAAAAAATAAGTAAGTTTATTTATGCATTCTTTTCCCTCGGGAAAAGGTAAAAAAATAAGCCAAAGGTTAAAAAAAGAAAGGAGTAAAAAAAAATTGTTTGGATCTTGGTCCAATTTCTTTTTTTTTACTTCTTTTCTTTTTTTAACCTTTGGCTTATTTTTTTGCGACGCATTCAGTACCAACATTGGATACGTGTCAAACGAAAAAAAAAATTCTTTGAAGAAGACATCGACACTCGAAAAAAAAAAACAAAAATCACAGAGAAACAAAAATTGAAAGGGGAAGAAGAGGATGGTGGTGGTGGAGGAGGAAAGTGAGATAACGAAAAAAACCTTGAACCGTTTCGATGGTCAAGGAACTGCTGCTCGCTCTTTCATTGGTTACGAGTTGGTTTTTCTTTTTTTCTTTCTTTCTGTATCTGTGTGTGTGTAATATTCAAAGGAGGTGGAATATGAGAGAGGGATGGGATGGGAGATGGTTTGACTCTTTTTGTTTTTTTTTTCTTTAGACCCTCAACTATTTAACGTTGTCAGTCCCGTGTCGAGTTTTATATTTCGAAAAAGATGGCGACTGTTGCAACTGCTCCTCTCGTCCCTGCGAACGCTGCTGCTCCTGTTGGTGCGGCAGCGGCGGCGGTAACGAAATCCACTCCTGCGACCGTCGTCCGTCTGTTCGACTTGCCCCCCGAAATCCTGTTTTTGATTTTTCGGCGCTACGTTCCGCTGCACGACAAAATCTATCGTCTGCTGAGCATGCCGGAATTTCGACCTTATCTGGAAGACCGCGCGGCCTACCTGTCGCGTCCCGTCCCTTTTTCGAAAGAGTACCTGTACGATCTGTTGCGAAGCATCCGACCCGGACTCTACGCGGCTCGCACCAACTGGTCGCATCGCCTGTGTCTTCGAATCGACCCGCAAAACTTGAACGTGTTCATCCATCACTACTATTTGGAAGGATACAATCCCAACGAGAAATTCGACACTCACTACTATGTCGGGCCCGTGGATCGCATGAAACGACACCTCGATGTTTTTTTCCGAGATTTCATGCGCTTGGATCGATCGCTGCTGCTCACTTATCACCTGAAAAATTACGGATACATCGTCGTCGGTCGCTCTCCGCATTTCCCGCGGAACCGCCACGCCTACAGGATGAAATTTTACGACTGGACCGAAGTCGAGATCCGGATCGATTCGAGGCGTCCGGTGACGTCCGGTCGTGTCAGCCATTTCCACGTGACGTTGACCGCGGACCACAGACTCTTGGTCGAATGTTCCTGCGCTTCCCTGTTTCGAGTCTGTCGCTGCACCCGCGTCCTTACGGAACTGTCTCCGATCGAGCTTCGAGTCGCCGAAAATTATCGGTCGCTCGTCTGGGACGTGGAAACAGAAGAAGAAGAAGGACAACAACAACAACAAGCCGAAGAAGAAAAACACAAAACCATTGAACAAATCGGTTATCAACAATTCAATTTGTTAGAAGGAGGATATTTCGTGGAATCCAATCTGTACTATAACTTGGGAATGTACCACCCGTACATTCGGGTGTTGGAAAACGAATTCCAACGCCTTTTTCATTAGCAGCTCAACATCAACAAATAACTGTTAATCAATAATCAAAGACTTTAAAAAAAACTTTTTTTTCCACTTATCAATCTTTAACAGGAGATTGAAATAGGAAAAAAAGTAAAAAAAATGCGCCAAAGGTAAAAGGAAAAAAAAATTTTTTTTTCCTTTTTACCTTTGGCGCATTTTTTTTACGACAAAAGTGTTACCAACATTGGGCTCGATCATTTAAAAAAAAGAGAGATGGAGAAAAAAAAACAATTTTTTTTCATTCAACAGTCTGTTTCGCTTTTGAAGGCGGCAAAAAAAAGGGATCGAAAGGTTGAAAAAGAAATTCTTTTCAACCTTTCGATCCCTTTTTTTTGCAACACATTGATCACCAACATTGGTTTCAACATAATAATAAAAAAAAATAAACATAATTTTTATAGTAGAAAAATGAACTTTATATCGATTTTTTCTAAAAACTTTGATGAAAGGTATATAATTTTTTAAAGAATAGACTTAATAAAATAACGCAAAATTTCGATCGGATCGCGAGTTTCAAAAATTGGATTGAGTCAGTCAAAGTCGAACTAGTATAGCGGTAGTAGAGGATAACTTTGTCATCTCCAAGCGGAAAGTGACTTTAAACTCATAAACGACTCCTATTTATACTGTCAAAAAAAAAAAAAAAAAAAAAAATTTTTTTTTTTTTTTTTTTTTTTTTTTTTTTGTTAAAGATTTTATAATGTATGATTTAATCGATTACAAATGTCATCTACTGTAGGTGTAATTTCTTGTTGGAATACATAGCCTACCGTTCCGAACGGGTGCATGACCCTACTGGTGTGGAGAATCCACGATGTAATATTGGTTTCCTCAAAACATCTCAGCAACACATTTAGCGCATCCTGATAAATTACATCGACTTGATGTTCAAATTTTTGCATACAGAGTACTGTAAATTTTCCTGCAACAATGAGACATTCTAAAACAATGCATTGATAGGGCATTGGTAATATTCCGGCCGACGACAATTCGTGGCGAAGTATGTTAAACTCTCCCACTTCTAATGTAGTTTTAACAATTTCGCTTAATTTTCTTTCTAAGATGGGACGAATATCCGATAATACGTTCACTTCTTCAATACTGACATTGAGTTTGAAGGGATGTTTTTGAAAGAAACGTCCTTGCATTCTTAAAATTGTAGTATACATCATCCATTCAATTTCATTTAATTTTGAAAAATCCACGGGTTTGTAGTGGTCCAGATGAGAACCATTGCTCACATTTGCAAGATATATAGATTCTGCAAAAAGATCTGGTAAAATGTAATCCATTCTGACCACCGACCTGTCCAAACAACAAACGTCAGAATGGCAAGAATAGCAGGGAAAATCGGGCAAACGTGTCATTGTTGCTGGAGTGTGGCAAAGTCGAATGAGGCAAGGCTGATACGCGGACTGATATTTATTAAAAAAAAAAAAAAAAAAAAAAAAAAAATTTTTTTTTTTTTTTTTTTTTTTTTTTTTTTTTTAATGATATATATATTGATGTAAATCAATCGAAAAATAGAGACATGAATCCTTTCATTATCCTTTCATCCTTATTCTTTCATCCTTGATATTATTAAATGTATAATTCTTGGAGAAAACTCACAATTCTCAAGTTTCAAATAATTTCTTCAAACGATTTCTAATATTTAAAAAAAAAAAAAAAAAAAAAAAAAAAAATTTTTTTTTTTTTTTTTTTTTTGAAACTCCAGTGTCTAGCCTGGGTTCAGTTTAGGTCGCGATGCCCCGGCTCACTTTGGATATTTTTAAAAAGTTTCCCGGTCTCGCCCCCCCCTCCTCTCGATTCGGCCGTTCGATAATGTTTCTCCGGGGATCGCGGTGCGCCTCGGATTTCCGACTCAGTTTAGGAATTTTAAATGGTTTCCCGGTCTCGCCGCCCGATACGGTCTTTCGAACGCGTTTCTCCTCGGGTCGCGACGCCTCGCTTTTCAGACTCAGTTTAGGAAATTTGAAAGGTTTCCGGGTCTCGCCGCCCGATTTAGATATTCCAACGTGTTTCTCCTGCGGTCGCGACGCCTCGCTTTTCAGACTCAGTTTAAGAATTTTGAAAAGTTTCTCGGTCTCTCCGCTCGATTCAGATA
This sequence comes from Maratus speculifer, assembly GCA_964019185.1. Taxonomy (NCBI): domain Eukaryota; kingdom Metazoa; phylum Arthropoda; class Arachnida; order Araneae; family Salticidae; genus Maratus; species Maratus speculifer. The sequence goes on from CAXHSM010000641.1 coordinate 4,893, forward strand.
CTCGAACGCGTTTCTCCTGCGGTCGCGACGCCTCGGTTTTCCGACTCAGTTTAGGAATTTTGAATGGTTTCTTCGTCTCGCCGCCCGACGTGGTCTTTTGAACGCGTTTCTCCTGCGGTCGCGACGCCTCGGATATCCGGCTCAGTTTGGGAATTTTGAAAGGTTTCCCGGTCTCGCCGCCCGATTCAGATATTCCAAAATGTTTCTCGGGCGGTCTCGACGCCCGGTGTCCACGACTCACTTTAGGAATTTCGAAAGGTTTCTCGGTCTCTCCTCCCGACTCGGCCTTTCGAACGCGTTTCTCGGGCGGTCTCGACGCCTCGAGTTCGCGACTCACTTTAGGAATTTCGAAAGGTTTCTCGGTCTCGCCACCGAGCGATTTCGCTTTCCGAACGCGTTTCTCGGGCGGTCTCGACGCCTCGAGTTCGCGACTCGCTTCGGGAATTTCGAGAGGTCTCTCGGAGTCCGCGAGACCTCGCGGCGGCGGCGCCTCGGGCACCCGCTTCTCGGACTCGGGCGGTCGCGGCGCCTCGGGCTCTCGCTTCGGGGAGTCGCCGCCGTCTCCCGGAGCGAAGGCGGCGGGGGGAGCGGCAGCGGCAGCGGGAGCAGCAGAAACAGGAGCAGCAGTGGGCAGTAAAAAATCCCGGACCAGTTTCGGGGAAACGAAAGGTCTTGGCATAGGCGGCGTGCTCGAAGGTTCTTCGAAGGCGAAACTTTTCAACGAGGGCAGGTTGCTCTCGGAGTCGGGAAAGGAGTCGAAGAGACTCTTGTGCGAGACGTTCCAGATTGCATCCTCGGGAATAAAACAGTCTTCCAAGACTGAAAAGTCAATGTCCGAGGCAGGTAAAGAAAACGGAGAATATTGGAATAACGGGGCCATCTCGACGAGTGGCAATGTCGAATGAGGCTAGTCTGATGCGCGAACTGATATTTATACTTAAAAAAAAAAAAAAAAAAAAAATTTTTTTTTTTTTTTTTTTTTTTTTTTTTTAATGGAAGTTTTAAATCTCCAAGGTTTCAGAAAAAAACATGAAAAATTATTTTTAGACATGATGACATATACATATTACGATTCGCAATTCGCAAGTTGCGAATTCGCAATGTGCGAATTCTTGAATACTTAATGGGTTTTAAATTCTCACTTTGGGTTCGGTGGGAAGCAAAAACATGAAAAATTATTTTTAGACATGCTGGCATTTACATATTACGATTCGCAATTCGCAAGTTGCGAATTCGCAATGTGCGAATTCTTGAATACTTAATGAGTTTCACAAATTGTCAGGGAATTCAATTGTAAGGGAACCTGACCCGTATTCACGCAAAAAAAGACGTTCGAAGAAAACCGCGGAAAACTCCGAACGGTTAGGCCGACGGTTGCGACTGGGTTCGGACACGGCACCTACCTTCCACCAGTTTTGGAGATCAGAAACTCGTGGCCGCTGATGGGACCACTTACATATTCGCAATTCGCAATTCGCAAATTACGAATTCTTCGATACTTGATGAGTTTTAAATTCTCGCTTCGGGTTTGGTGGGAAGCAAAGAAAATTTTAAATGTATTAGAGGTCATTGACCTTTGACCTTGGTTCAAGGTCAAATTATAAATTAACTCTGTGTAATTCGCAATTCGCAAATTACGGATTCTTCGACACTTGATGAGTTTCAAATTCTCACTTCGGGTTCGGCGGGAGGCAAAGAAAATTTTAAATGTAACAGAGGTCATTGACCTTTGACCTTGGTTCAAGGTCAAATTATAAATTAATTATTAAATAAATCAGATTACAACTCTTTGTACAATGATGTGTGTACTTTCAGCGTGAAGTAAATTCGGCACAGAGAAAAATAAAAAAAAATTGATAAATTATTTTATTTTAAACACACACGGATAAATATATAATTTAAATATAAAAATGATGTTGAGTGATATAAAAGGCACTAAAAAAAACCAAAGATTTAAGCCGTGAGGCGGGAGCGCAGCGACCGCCTCGCGGCTTAAATCTTTGGTTTTTTTTAGTGCCTTTTATATCACTCAATTCTCCCCCCCCCATAAATAAATGGAAAAAAAAACAACTCTCAAATTCTAGGCCTTTTCGCCCTTCGGAGTTCCTGCTTCAATTCGTCGTTTTCCCTTTTGAGCGTTTCGATTTTAATTTCCTCTCGGCCTAGCTCCTTTTCGAGTTTTTCGTTTTTGATGTTCGCTTGCCCGAGCTCCTTTTCGAGTTTTTCGTTTTTGATTTGCACTTGGCCGAGCTCTTTTTCGAGTTTTTCGATTTTAATTTCCGCTTGGCCGAGCTCTTTTTTCAGTCTCGCGATTTCTCCGTCGTTCAGCTGATGGATTTTGTCGTTCAGCTGGTGTACTTTGTCGTTCAACTCGCCAATTTTGTCGCTGGACGCGGAACATTTGTCCGTCAGTGTTTTGACGTCCTCCGCGTGCCTCTGTTTCCATCGGTCCGCTTCCTCTTTCAGCCCCGCGTTTTCGGACTCGAGCTCCCTGTTTCTGTCGACTATGGGCTTGAACTCGTTGATCAGGGACTGTAGATACGGCCGGGGCGTCCAGTGGTCTTCCCCCACGACGTAGTAGAAGAGGTTGCCCATCTGGGCTTGTTTTTCCAGCCAGGCTTCCCGAGCGAGGTCCTTTAAATCCGGGTCGCGTTCGAAAAAGAGTTTGCGACCTTCGGTGAGATGGAGGAAAAAATCCGTGGGACCCTGGCGGCAGGGTCGAAATTCTTTCGAGACCGGGAGGACGGTGTTCAGCGTGATTCCGGGAATGTGCTTTATTTTGAAGCGCCATTTGCTTTCGTTGAAATCCAAGTCCGACTGTACCATTTTGTCCCGTTTCAGGTGTTTGAAGGTCGAGTCGAGCAGTTCCAGGAGCCCGCCTTCCCACTGCAGGACGAGCGGCAGCCGGTAGTCTTTCGGGAGGCTTTCGAAACAGTAAAAGTGGTTCAGTTTTTCGGCGGCACCACCCTTTTTGTATTCGGCGGCGGCGCCCGAGAAGTTGCAGCGGGACTCGCGCTTGGACAGGTAGCCGATGGTGTGGACGAGTTGCATGGCCGAGTCGATGGGTTTGCAGTACAGGCACCTGAAGTTTCTGCGGGGCCTTTCTCCCACCTCTATTTTTTCCCAAACATTTCGTAAAAAGTGGCCGGGCGGAGACGACACCACGATCATGTGCCTGTGCTGCCTGAGTCGTGCCTCCGAGGGCTCGCCGCCGTCGCACCAGCACGAGAACGTGAGGGTGCGAGTCCGCCCTTCGTCCCTGTCCATCGCTTCGAGAAATCCGGGAAACGCGGGAATCCGGACCATGGCGTGAAACCATTCGACGGAATTTCCCAGTTCCAGGTACTTCCGGACGCAGGAGACGGCCCTGTCCAGGGACTCGTCCTCGAAAGTCAGGAGGTTCGGGTCCAGGGGCATGGGCCATACGAGATCGTAAGCGCGCGGTGGCGGGTCGAACGCGCGGTGGTCGAACAGACACTTGGCCTGGGCCATGGGCTTCGCGTCGAAAGGAACGGGCTCCGGTTTCGCCTCGAGAGTGGGACTTTCTGGCGGTGGTGAATCGACGGCTTGCGGCGAAGTGTTCAGCCTTAAAAATTTTCTCCAGCATTGAAGCAAATGATCGACGTGCTCGCGTTTCTGTTTGCTCGACCAAGAGGTTTCCCCGAGACACCAGACGCAACAGAGTCTGGAATTTAAACTGTGCGATGCGGAGCAATGATTTTCGAATTGGATGGATATGATGATATCGTTACACAGAGGACAATGGAAAGAGGTGGGGTTTCGGTTAAGAAAATTCCAATAACGTCTTAAATCCCTGCATCCGTCTTTCGAAGATTTGTTTTGAGAAGGCGGCATGATGCGGTGGGTATGATGAGACAGAAAACAATCCGACGAAAGGATAATTTAGGGAACGACTGAAAGTATTTATAACATTTTAATAATCTCAAAAAAAAAAAAAAAAAAAAAATTTTTTTTTTTTTTTTTTTTTTTTTTTTTTTTTTAACCATTTGGACAAATGGTTGTTGTTTTCGGTCGTGTAGACCCCTGTCCGTCCGCATTTTTGAAATATTTACATTTTATGCAAAATTCTTTACTTTTAGAAGAATTTTTATTTGAATAGGAAATCAAAATGTTTACAATCATTATAATAAAGAATAAACTAACATATTTAAAAATGGTTAAACGAAAATTATCAGATATTGAAAAAACCGAAGCCAAAGAAAGACGTCGTATGAAAGACCGCCTTAGAAAGCAAAAAACGAGGATTTCAAAAGATTATCGAGCCGCGGAAAATCAATCACGAATTGAAAGACGATCACGAAAAAGGAAACAATCTAATATTGAACCGACTAATTGTAAAAGACCATGCCTCGAGGGTGCCCAATCTTCTAGCCATGGTGTTTTACAATCGGTCGATTCTAACCAGGAAAAATTGGGTTTAAATAGCGATTCTAACAAGCCGAAAAAAGTGTTGCCTACTACTCTTTATTCTCCACCACCTCTAAAGAAAACTAAAAAGCAGCAATCTACCGCTCGGGAAAAACTGGAAAAGAACTTTTTCGATTCAATGTCTGATGGACCCATTCACAGATGCATGTGCTGCGATCGACTCTGGTTTAAAACCTCCATCACCAAAATTTCTCTCTGTAAAATCAAACAGTATATACCAAAGTCTTACAGTTTTTTTTTTTTTTTTTTTTTTTTTTTTTTTTTCAAGAGGTTTAAAGGTTCATAAATAAATGAAAATTTAAATTCAAAGTCTTTTCGCCCTATCGAGTTCCTGCTTCAATTCCTCAATTTCCCTTTTGAGCATTTCAATTTCCTCACTCAGCTCTTTGTTTTGATCGACTATGGGCTTGAATTCGTTGATCAGGGACTGGAGATACGGACGAGGGGTCCAGTGGTCTTCCGCCACTACGTAGTGGAAGAGGTTGCCCGTCTCGGCTTGCTTTTCGAGCCAGGCTTCCCGAGCGAGGTCCTTTAAATCTGGGTTGCGTCTGAAAAAGAGACGGCGACCTTTCGTGAGATGCACGAAAATGTCCGTGGGACCCGGACAGGGTTCAAATTCTTTCGCGACCGGGAGGACCGTGCCGAGCGTGATTCCGGGGATATTTTTTATTCTGAAGCGCCATTTGCTTTCGAAGAAATCCATGTCTGCCTGTACCATTTTGTCTCGCTTCAGGTCTTTGAAGGTCGAGTCGAGGAGACTCGCGAGACCGCCTTCCCACTGCAGGACGAGCGGCAGCCGGTAGTCTTTCGGGAGGCTTTCGAAACAGTAAAAGTGGTTCTCTTTTTCGGGCGAATTGTCTTTGTATTCCGAAGAGAAGTTGCACCGGGATTCGCGTTTGCACAGGTAGCCGATGGTGTGGACGAGTTGCATGGCCGAGTCGATGGGTTTGCAGTACAGGCACCTGAAGTTTCTGCGGGGCCGCCGCCGCCGCCGCTCTCCCACTTCTATTTTCGCCCACACGTCTCTCAGAAAGTGTCCCGGGGGCGACGAAACTATGATCATGTGCCTGTGCCGCCCGAGTCGTGCTTCCGAGGGCTCTCCGCCGCCGTCGCACCAGCAGGAGAACGTGAGGGTTCGAGTCCGCCCTTCGTCCCCGTCCATGGCTTCCAGGAACCCCGGAAACGCGGGAATTCGCACCGCGGCGTGAAACCATTCGGCCTCGCCTTCGAGTTCCACGTACTTTCGGACGCAGGAGACGGCCCTGTCGAGAGACTCGTCCTCGAAGGTCAGGAGGTTCGGGTCGAGGGGCATGGGCCAGACGAGGTCGTAGGCGCGCGGTGGCGGCGGGTCGAACGCTCGGTGATCGAACAGACACTTGGCCTGGGCCATGGGTTTCGCGTCGAAGGGAACGGGTTCCGGTTTGGCCACGAGAGTGTTCAGTTTTAAAAATTTTCTCCAACACTTTATCATGTGATCGCCGTGCTCGCGTTTCCGTTTGCTCGACCATGAGGTTTCCCCGAGGCACCAGACGCAACAGAGTCTGGAATTTAAATTGTGCGATGCGGAGCAATGTTTTTCGAATTGGATGGATACGAGAGAAACGTTACAGAGAGGACACTGGAAGGAGGTGGGGTTTCGCTTGAGAAAATTCCAATAAAGTCTTAAATTCTCACATCCGTCTTTCGAAGATCTGTTTTGACAAGGCGGCATGATGCGGTGGTGGGTACGATGAGACAGAAAATAATCTGACAAAATGACAATTTGGGGGGTACGACTGAAAGTATTTATAACATTTTCACAATCTCAAAAAAAAAAAAAAAAAAAAAATTTTTTTTTTACTTAAATATTCATGACATAATATTTTGAGTCTTTACACAGTTAACAACTACTGCATCGCTTAGGAAATACCAACACCAATCAAACAACTGAAGGTCAAAGGTCAATGACCTCTTTAGATTTTTTGTTGACACAAAGAAGTTATGAGTTATTTAGAAACTATTTTATAATGCATTGATTCGTTTCTGAATAACACATTTAGAAAATAATTTATATATGATTTATTTAAAAAAAAAAAAAAAAAAAAAAAATTTTTTTTTTTTTTTTTTTGTCAAAATATTTATGACATAATATTTTGAGTCTTTACACAGTTAACAACTACTGCACATCGCTTAGGAAATACCAACACCGATCAAACAACTGAAGGTCAAAGGTCAATGACCTCTTTAGATTTTTTGTTGACACAAAGAAGTTATGAGTTATTTAGAAACTATTTTATAAAGCATTGATTCGTTTCTGAATAACACATTTAGAAAATATTTTATATTTGTTTTATTCAAAAAAAAAAAAAAAAAAAAAAAAAAAAAAAAAATTTTTTTTTTTTTTTTTTTTTTTAAATATAAAACTTAGTTGTTTCAATAATAGACAAATAATTTTGTAAAGTTTTAAAAGTGCTACTGCACGTATTTATTTACAAATAAATCTCACAGTTTAAATATATACAAAAATCAGCATTCAATTCTCTGATTTTTTTCCAAAAGTTTGATGGGTAACACGACCCGGTCGGGGTGATCGAGTCCAGATGACCACTGGTCAGCGGCATTGGAAGCACGGACATCAACGGCAGCAGCCGGTCTCGACTCCGAGTGAAATGCGACTCTCTGCAGTATGCGGGCACCCGAGTCGTCGAGGTGACCGCTGGTCTGGCGGCGACTGCCGGGGACAGGGTCATCGACGGCAGCAGCCGCTCTTCGACTCCGCCGCCGTCTCCGAGCGAGAAAGCCGACTCTCTGCGTCCAAAGTCGAGTCGAAGTGACCGCTGGTCAGCGCGGACGTCAGAACGAACGGGACGTTTCGATTCTCCGGTCCATTTCCGAAAGTTGGACGGGCGACGCGACGCGGTTCCGATAGGGTCGAGTCGAAGTGACCGCTGGTCACTTCGCTGGTCACGTCGAACGCACGGTCACCCAAAGTCCGCCCAAAGCACGGTCATCGTCGTCCTCAGCAGCAGCAGCCGGCGTCGACTCCGAGCGAAGTAGTTTGAATGTCATTTTTCTTGGGTCACAGGAGGTGGGTGCATTATTGGCCACACGGCGCGCAGGTCACTCCAATGGACGGCGGTGGAACACGCGAAACACGTGAGCACGGATTCTGGATTTTTTAAATCTTGTTTTATTTTTCTTACGAGGCAACCGGCATGACATTCGTGACCACAGCCGTGTAAAATTATCTTCGAAAATTTTCTGGGATCTTTGCATAAGCGACACCAAAGTCGAGACGATGATTCCTCGTCGGCAAAATCGGGCACTGAGGCGCAGGCATTAACGGCGGCGGTCGGTGTTGAATGTTCCATCTCCGAACGATAAGTGACTGCGGATCGCTCGAGCTCCCCCTATTTATACCCCTAAAAAAAAAAAAAAAAAAAAAAAAAAAAAAAAAAAAAAAAACTTTTTTTGACTAGTTTTGTCGTCAGTTGGATTTCAACTTTCAACGAGGCAAGACGTGCTTTCGATGCTCTCTTCAAATGCGGACAGCGGCATCGAGTAACCGGGGCGCATGGATATAAACAGCCGCAGCAGGTCCTGACTCCACCGTGTCCGAGCGAACACTGACTGCTGTGCTTTCGCGGTGCCGGATCGAAGGGAAGGTCGAGATCTCTTCGCCGTGCTGAAACGAAATGTTTCCGTCCGTAAACGCGGACGGCGGAACCTTTTGACCGTTCGAACCCGAAATTTCCAAGGGTTCCCCTCACCCTCCCTCCCCCCCCGGGCGACCGAGAGAGGGTCGAAAGTCAGTGGAAACGAACGCTCTACCATAGAGGAACGTCTGTACCGAGTTTGGAGTTTCTACTCGAAATTGTGTTTTTTTTTCGACTTTTGGCTAAAAAATGTTTAAGTCCGGGATGATCCTTTATAAAGGGAAAACTTTAATGGCCGTTTCGAGGGGTGTCCGATGGAGTCAGGTGAGAAAGGACCCGAGATTTACACCGGACGCGAGATGTAGATCAAAATAACAATTTTTTTTTTTTTTTTTTTTTTTTTTTTGCGGAAAGGAGGGTTCTTTAGCGATCTGCAGTCAGTGTTCGCTCGGATACGGTGGTGACAAGACCTACTGCGGCTGCTCCGTTGAATGCTTGTTGTTTACTGGAATGAGTGTTTATGTGTGCTCTACGAAGGACGCTCGCATAGTTATGCTTGACCGAAACTGACCACAAGTAAGTGAGACTTTTTAAATCTCGAGTAAGGTATCCGCGGATTCGTATAGATAAATAAAAAAATGAAAATGTCTTTATAAACATGTTATTTAAAAAAAATATTTTGTTTATTGTTTTATTTCCGGTGCCTGATTTGAAACGTGCTAAACAACAAATATTCGAGTACGCACTCGAAAATCTTTTATTATTTTAGCTACATTGAGTTACAAATTGATAATTTATATTAATTTTATGTTTTTATATTCAGTTTTTCTGAAATCTTATGCATTCTTTTTTCATCGATGACATTTTTTAACGCCTACGTCACGTGATGTATCAATTAAATGGTAAAATTGACTCAAAACAACATCTATATATTTATATTTATATTTATATTTATATTTATATTTCATATATTTATATATATGTGTGTGTATGCATATATTACTGTACTTATATGTATATTAGTTGGAAAAGGCAAAACATAAGCATAACATAGTATCATTAACCGTTAAACCATGTACATTTTGAGAGAGCATCCAAAGCACGTCTTGCCTCGTCGAAAGCTGAAATCCAACTGACGGCAAAACTAGTCAAAATTTTTTTTTTTTTTTTTTTTTTTTTTTTTTTTTTTTCGGAAAGGAGGGTTCTCCAGCGATCTGGAGTCAGTGTTCGCTCGGATACGGTGGTGACAAGACCTACTGCGGCTGCTCCGTTGAATGCTTGTTGTTTACTGGAATGAGTGTTTATGTGTGCTCTACGAAGGACGCTCGCATAGTTATGCTTGACCGAAACTGACCACAAGTAAGTGAGACTTTTTAAATCTCGAGTAAGGTATCCGCGGATTCGTATAGATAAATAAAAAAATGAAAATGTCTTTATAAACATGTTATTTAAAAAAAATATTTTGTTTATTGTTTTATTTCCGGTCCCTGATTTGAAACGTGCTAAACAACAAATATTCGAGTACGCACTCGAAAATCTTTTATTATTTTAGCTACATTGAGTTACAAATTGATATTTTATATTAATTTTATGTTTTTATATTCAGTTTTTCTGAAATCTTATGCATTCTTTTTTCATCGATGACATTTTTTAACGCCTACGTCACGTGATGTATCAATTAAATGGTAAAATTGACTCAAAACAACATCTATATATTTATATTTATATTTATATTTCATATATTTATATATATGTGTGTGTATGCATATATTACTGTACTTATATGTATATTAGTTGGAAAAGGCAAAACATAAGCATAACATAGTATCATTAACCGTTAAACCATGTACATTTTGAGAGAGCATCCAAAGCACGTCTTGCCTCGTCGAAAGCTGAAATCCAACTGACGGCAAAACTAGTCAAAAAATTTTTTTTTTTTTTTTTTTTTTTTTTTTTTTTTTCGGAAAGGAGGGTTTTCCAGCGATCTGGAGTCAGTGTTCGCTCGGATACGGTGGTGACAAGACCTACTGCGGCTGCTCCGTTGAATGCTTGTTGTTTACTGGAATGAGTGTTTATGTGTGCTCTACGAAGGACGCTCGCATAATTATGCCTGTCCGAAACTGACCACAAGTAAGTGAGAGTTATTAACCCTCGAGTAAAGTATCCGCGGATTCGTATAGATAAATAAAAAATTGAAAATGTCTTTATAAGTATATTATTTAAAAAAAAATTTTGTTTATTGTTTTATTTCCGGTCCCTGATTTGAAACGTGCTAAACAACAAATATTCGAGCACGCACTCGAAAATCTTTTTATTATTTTAGCTACATTGAGTTACAAATTGATAATTTATATTAATTTTATGTTTTTATATTCAGTTTTTGTAAATCTTATGCGTTTTTTTTCATCGATGACATTTTTTAACGCCTACGTCACGTAATGTATCAATTAAATGGTAAAATTGACTCAAAACAACAACTATATATTTATATTTATATTTGTATTTCATATATTTATATGTGTGTGCGTATGCATATATTACTGTACTTATATGTATATTAGTTGGAAAAGGCAAAACATAAGCATAACATAGTATCATTAACCGTTAAACCATGTACATTTTGAGAGAGCATCCAAAGCACGTCTTGCCTCGTCGAAAGCTGAAATCCAACTGACGGCAAAACTAGTCAAATTTTTTTTTTTTTTTTTTTTTTTTTTTTTTTTTTTTTTTTTTTTTTTGGAAAGGAGGGTTCTCCAGCGATCTGCAGTCTGTGTTCGCTCGGATACGGTGGTGACAAGACCTACTGCGGCTGCTCCGTTGAATGCTTGTTGTTTACTGGAATGAGTGTTTATGTGTGCTCTACGAAGGACGCTCGCATAGTTATGCTTGACCGAAACTGACCACAAGTAAGTGAGACTTTTTAACCCCCGAGTAAGGTATCCGCGGATTCGTATAGATAAATAAAAAAATGAAAATGTCTTTATAAGTATATTATTTAAAAAAAATATTTTGTTTATTGTTTTATTTCCGGTTCCTGATTTGAAGCGTGCTAAACAACAAATATTCGAGTACGCACTCGAAAATCTTTTATTATTTTAGTTACATTGAGTTATAAACTGATATTTTTATAAATATTTTATGGTTTTATTCAGTTTTTGTAAATCTATATATACATATGTGTGTATATCAATTGGAAAAGGTAAACCATAAGCATAACATTATATTATTGAGCGTTAAAGTATGTACACTTGGAGAGAGGCTCGAAAGCACGTCTTGCCTCGTTGAAAGCTGAAATGCAACTGACTGCAATAATAGTCAAAAATTTTTTTTTTTTTTTTTTTTTTTTTTTTTTTTTTTTTTTTTAAATAATAGGCAGCTCTTGAGCGATCTGCAGTCAGTTTTCGCTGGGACGCGGTGGAGTCGAGATCCACTGACGCTGCTGTCCGGATGCCGGTTCCACTTCGAGAGAATTGATACTTTGATGAAAAATAAACATGGTTGTGGACTTTATGTTTTTTTCGCGACGCGAGACTTACGCTGACCAGCGGTCACCTCGACTCGATCCGGGTCGTGTCGCGTGTCGAACTTTCGGAAATGGACCGGGGAATCGAAAGGTCCCGTTCGTTCGGACGACCGCGCTGACCGGCGGTCACTTCGACTCGATTTCGTGTGCCCGTGGCGTTGCAAAAAAAAGAGAGAGTCGGCGGCCTTTCTCGCTCGGAGTCGAGAACCGGCCTCTGCCGTTCCGTGATGTCCGTCCGGTCGCCGCTGACCAGCGGTCACCTCGACTCGATCCGGGTCGTGTCGCGTATGAAATTTTTGGGTCACTTTGCCTTTGGTGTGAGAAGTCTCAAGAGGAGTTTTTTCATTTATATCAATTGGAAAAGTATATTATAAAGCAAACATTAGTATAACATTGTATTATTGAGCATTCAAGCGCGTACATTTGGAGAGAGCATCGAAACCACGTCTTGCCTCGTCTAAAGCTAAAATCCAACTGACGACAAAACTAGTTAAAAAAGTTTTTTTTTTTTTTTTTTTTTTTTTTTTTTTTTTTTTTTTTCGGAATGTATGGTTTTCGAGCGATCTGCAATCAGTGTTCGCTGGGATACGGTAGTGAAAAGACCTGCTGCGGCTGTTTGTGTCCATGCCCCCCCGGTTACACGATGCCGCTGTTCGCATTTGGAGAGAGCATCCAAAGCACGTCTTGCCTCGTCGAAAGCTGAAATCCAACTGACGGCAAAACTAGTCAAATTTTTTTTTTTTTTTTTTTTTTTCCGGAAAGGAGGGTTCTCCAGCGATCTGCAGTCAGTGTTCGCTCGGATACGGTGGAGTCAAGACCTGCTGCGGCTGCTCCGTTGAATGCTTGTTGTTTACTGGAATGAGTGTTTATGTGTGCTCTACGAAGGACGCTCGCATAATTATACCTGTTCGGAATGGATGGTTCGGAATGGACCTTCGGAATGGATGGTTTTCGAGCGATCTGCAATCAGTGTTCGCTGGGATACGGTAGTGAAAAAGACCTGCTGCGGCTGTTTGTGTCCATGCCCCCCCGGTTACACGATGCCGCTGTTCGCATTTGGAGAGAGCATCCAAAGCACGTCTTGCCTCGTCGAAAGCTGAAATCCAACTGACGGCAAAACTAGTCAAATTTTTTTTTTTTTTTTTCCGGAAAGGAGGGTTCTCCAGCGATCTGCAGTCAGTTTTCGCTCGGATACGGTGGAGTCAAGACCTGCTGCGGCTGCTCCGTTGAATGCTTGTTGTTTACTGGAATGAGTGTTTATGTGTGCTCTACGAAGGACGCTCGCATAATTATACCTGTTCGGAATGGATGGTTCGGAATGGACCTTCGGAATGGATGGTTTTCGAGCGATCTGCAATCAGTGTTCGCTGGGATACGGTAGTGAAAAAGACCTGCTGCGGCTGTTTGTGTCCATGCCCCCCCGGTTACACGATGCCGCTGTTCGCATTTGGAGAGAGCATCCAAAGCACGTCTTGCCTCGTCGAAAGCTGAAATCCAACTGACGACAAAACTAGTCAAATTTTTTTTTTTTTTTTTTTTTCGGAAAGGAGGGTTCTCCAGCGATCTGCAGTCAGTGTTCGCTCGGATACGGTGGAGTCAAGACCTGCTGCGGCTGTTTATATCCATGCGCCCCGGTTACTCCATGCCGCTGTCCGCATTTGAAGAGAGCATCGAAAGCACGTCTTGCCTCGTTGAAAGTTGAAATCCAACTGACGACAAAACTTGATATCTTGACTTTGGAAATATTTCGCACGTGCTATAAATTGACTCCGGACTTTGTGTGAAATCTTTTTAGAACATCTTTTTAACTTTGAAATTATTTCCGACTTGTGTAAAAAAACTCGCATCTGAGTACCAAACTCTTTCCGAAGATAACCAAATTATGGACTAAAACGAGACTCTGATGAAAATCGATATGCTTGTGGACTTTGTGTTTTTTTCGTAACACGAGACTTTGAAAATATTTCGTGTTCAAACTCGACCGCATAGACAGGAGAACACGTCGATAAGAGAGAGATTTGTCTGAGAACACACCTTAAATACTACCAAAAAAAAAAAAAAAAAAAAAAATTTTTTTTTTTTTTTTTTTTTTTAAGGAAATGATATTGTCTCGCCAGATCAGTTGGCATCATGCAGCGCTGCCGGGCTGCTGCTCTCCCGTTTCTCTCGCTTGAAGCCGAACTTTCAAATAATTCCCGACTTTGAAAAGTTTTGCCGAACTTTGAAATAATTCCGGACTTTATTAAATTTTGCCAATCTTTGAAATCTTCTTCCCGAACTTTGAAATATCGACTTTGAAACTTTTTCAGAAATCGAGACTTTAATGAAAATCGACATGCTTTTGGACTTTGTATTTTTTTCGCGACACGAGACTTTGATAATATTTCGTGTTCATACTCGACTATGTTAAAAACTTTGAAAAAATTCCTCATTTTTACTTTTCTGAGTACTTAACTGAGCACGTAACAATGCATTACAGGTAAGGACAAAATCGCGAGACAACCGCAGAGACAGGAGAGCACGTCGATAAGAGGAAGGCTTGTTTGAAAAGGCACCTTAAGTGTAAAAAAAAAAAAAAAAAAAAATTTTTTTTTTTTTTTATGTAAAAGGAAATGACATTGTCTCGCCAGATCAGTTGGCATCATGCAGCGCTGCCGGGCGGCTGCTCTCCCGTTTCTCTCTCTTGAAGCCGAACTTTGAAATAATTCCCGACTTTGAAAAATTTTACCGAACTTTGAAAAATTTTACCGAACTTTGAAATAATTCCCGACTTTGAAAAATTTTGTGGGACTTTGAAATAATTACCGAACTTTGAAATCTCGACTTTGAAAATATTTCACACGCGCTATAAACTGACTTCTGACTTTGAAACTTTTTCAGAAATCGAGACTTTGATGAAAATCGACATGCTTGTGGACTTTGTGTTTTTTTCGCGACACGAGACTTTGAAATTATTTCGTGTTCATGCTTGACTATGTAAAAACTTTGAAAATATTCCTCATTTTTTTATATTTCTCAATACTTAACTGAATCCGAACTTTGAAATAATTTTCGACTTTGAAAAAATTTGTTATTTGTACGTTTCTGAATATTTGACTGAAACCGAACTTTGAAATAATTCTCCACTTTGAAAATATTTCGTAAGTTGTTAAAAAAAAAAAAAAAAAAAAATTTTTTTTTTTTTTTTTTTTTTTTTTAGCCTGGATTGGGTATAAAAGGGAGTGACATTGGCTCGCCAGATCAGTCGGCATCTGACAGCGCTGCAAGCCGGCTGCTCTTCCGTTTCTCTCGCTTCGCTCTCGAACTTCAGAGGTGTTGGAACGACTCCTCTCGCCGCGGACTTGTAAAATTTTTTGGACACTGGAAACCTAACGGTGCTAACGAAGGTGTCTCGCGGAACTTGTGTTTTTTCCGATACTCGCTCGAATCAGAGGTGTTGGAACGACGCCTCTCGCCGCGGACTTGTAAAATTTTTTGGACACTGGAAACCTAACGGTGCTAACGAAGGTGTCTCGCGGAACTTGTAATCTTTTTCCGAATCTCCCGCTCTCGATCATCAGAGGTGTTGGAACGACGCCTCTCGCCGCGGACTTGTAAAATTTTTTGGACACTGGAAACCTAACGGTGCTAACGAAGGTGTCTCGCGGAACTTGTGTTTTTTTCCGATACTCGCTCGAATCAGAGGTGTTGGAACGACGCCTCTCGTCGCGGACTTGTAATATTTTTTGGACATTGAACGTTGCTGGAGTTGGGGGGGGGGTCGCTGAACTTGTAATTTTTATTTCTACGCTTTCACATCAGAGGTGTTGGAACGACGCCTCTCGTCTCGGACTTGTATTATTTTTGGACATTGAACGGTACTTACGAAGGGAATCGCGGAACTTGTATTTTTTTTACGCTTTCGCATCAGAGGTGTTGGAACGACGCCTCTCGTCGCGGACTTGTAAAATTTTTGGAAACCTAACCGTTTCAACGATGGTGTGTCGCGGGACTTGTAATTTTTATTGAAATATGCCTGTTTTTTTTACAATTTACTATTATGTTGTTTCGGTAAGATCATTTTCCTTTCAGACGGAAATTTTTTTTTAAAAAAAATGTAGTTTTCGCGTAATTAGCTTTCCAAATACTCTCCGCTTCAAAGTCTCTTCGCTCCATTCCGGATCATGGAAAAGGTAAGTGTTTTTTTCATAAAATGTATCTTTCATTTTTCCAATTTCTTTTTTTTTAACTCAACTTTTTTTTTAAAAAAAAACTCAAATGTATTCGTTACATTTTTTGTTAAACACATGCATGCACGCACTCAAAATCCATTTCCATCTTTTCGTAACCAGGCGCGAGAAGAAAAAGTCCGCTAGGATCCTGGTACTAGCGGTGAAAAAACATCGAGAATTTTTTTTTTGGTTAGAGCGCGGGTTTTCTTCGGCTGTCGTACATTTCATTAAAAAGAAATGATTCCTAAAAATTGCTGAGCAACCCGGTCTGTGAAGCCTCGTGGGAGGGGGAGACGGGTCGGCAATCCATCTTATTTTCGAAACCAGGCGCGAGAAGATAAAAGTCCGCTAGGGTCCTGGTACTAGCGGTGAAAAAACATCGAGAATTTTTTTTGGTTAGAGCGCGGGTTTTCTTCGGCTGTCGTACATTTCATTAAAAAGAAATGGTTCCTAAAAATTGCTGAGCAACCCGGTCTGTGAAGCCTCGTGGGAGGGGGAGACGGGTCGGCAATCCATCTTTTTTTCGAAACCAGGCGCGAGAAGATAAAAGTCCGCTAGGGTCCTGGTACTAGCGGTGAAAACATCGAGAATATTTTTTTTTGGTTAGAGCGCGGTTTTTTTTTTTCTTCGGCCGTCGCACATTTCATTAAAAAGAAATGGTTCCTAAAATTGCTGAGCAACCCGGTCTGTGAAGCCTCCTGAGAGGGGGAGACGGGTCGGCAATTTCTTTAACGTTGCTCATTTTTGTATTCCACAGTACATCCCTACTTTGAGTTGGAAATAAAAAATCCACCGAAAAAAAATGTATCGAATAAATTTGAGTTTTGAGAAAAAAAAATGACTTGAACGAGAAGAAATTGGAACACAAAGGTACATTTTTTTTTAAAAAAAAGTCTGCTCTCGTAATTGAGAAAAAAATAAGAGGGAAGGGTAAGAAGAAAGGGGGCAATTCGGATCCGAGCCATTTTTTGTGTCGTCCCACAGTGCGCGGTCTGAGACGACCTAGAGTGGTAAAGATCGTAGGCTGAGATGACGAGGGCTGCCCCCTTTTTTCCTTTTTTTAACAGGATGCTTTTCGCATCAAAATTCTCTTTTTTCGGCATTTTTTATTTCGCGTGGAGGGGGGAGGAGGGAGGGAAAGGATTGTAAGGAAATGAATTATTGCAAGTAGGTACTTTGGGGTTTTTTTTCTCAACCTCCATTTTTCTCCACTTCCGTGGTCATTTTGGGGGAGGCAGTAACTGGTCCATGAGGGAACGTTTCCGAATAATCTGGTTCCATTTTAGGTCGTTCTTGTCTCTCACGCGGATCCTGAGAGTAGCTTTACGTGTGGTTACCTTGCGGGCCCGGCCCGGAACCCTGGGGCGGGAATTTGTCGCGTCACGGGGCGCGGCCGATTTCCGCAGCAGATGCGGTGGCATGACTTTGTACTCACCGTAGATTCGGTTCCATGGATGGTCTGAGCCTCTCACAGATCGGTGGAAAATATGCCGTGTGGTCTTGCCGGGAGACAAGAGTCGACTTTCCTTTGAATTGAAAAAAAATTATCTATCAAAGGATGTCGATGGCCTGATTTGAAGAACCTTAGTGACTTCATCGCTTCCGAAGCATACGAAAGTCCTAGTACGATTTAGTTACTGGACAGCTTCTGTGAGGTATGGATGGAGTTGCTGCAGACATGGTAAAGCCTGCTTCAGGTGGGTGTAAATATTCATTGTGGATGGCCCATGCTGTAGAGTCGAGGTGGACGGTTCGGAGACGTACGGGTTTCTCGATGACGGATCGGTCTGTCTTTTTCAATCAGATAATGGAGGAATGAAAGTGGAGACGAAAGAAAACCCCGAAAAAAAAAACAACAAAAAATTACTGAGCAGGGAGCGCGTGTGGGACGAGTCGAGGGGTCGCGCGCAGCAGGTGCCTCTCAAGGGAGGTTCGTAAGTCGTTTTGGCGACCTTTCGACATCGGACTGTGACGAGGGAAACGAACGAGTTTTTTATATCTACGCGCGCGCGCGCGCTTCTCTCTCGTCTGTCTATAACAGAGAGAGAGACGGACAGAAAAAATAGGGGTAAAAAAAATCATCGTGATCTGGATATTTCATCCGGACTCACACGATTCATTTTTTAACGAGAGCAAACTTTCTGGTCCAATAAAGTATATTTTTCAAAAAAAAAATATTGTGTCTTGTCTGATATTTTTGTGTCTTGTGTCATTTCTTTTTCTTATTCTCAAATATAGGGCGCACAGAAAAAAAAGAGTATTTTGGAAAGCCGTAGGTTATGAACATTGTACATTCAATTAAAAACGACTTTTGTTTTTCAGCTACTGTAACATCGACAACAAACCCCAACCCATAAAAAAAAGAGTCGACTCTCCCCCCCCTTCAAAACAGGTAGACGGCACCCTCCGTCAACCTGTTTTGAAGAAAGATTCGAAGGGGTTTTTTTTTTCAACCTTCGAACTAAATGCGAGTTTGTTTATCATTGATCCTTTTTTCGGTAAAAAAAATGACCCCTTGCCACGGAGAGGGGGAGGGGTCTTTTTTTGCCAAAAATATATTTTACATAAAACAAAAGAATTGTGGAGTTGCGATAGATTACAATATCGCAGCGGGTGGTAAATGGTGGGACTAAAAAAAAATAATAATAATAATTTTGTTTCGGTAAAAAAGACCCTTTCATTTAAACGAAGGGGCATTTTTGGCATAAAACATCTTTTTCAAAAAAAAAAAGAATTGTGGCGTTGCGATACGTTTGAATATCGCAGCGGGTGGTTATGGTGGGACACAATTCTAAAAAAAAAAAATTTTTTTTTCCTTTTCCATTTTTCGACCAAAACCAACATCTTCCAAACAAATGTTGGAAAAATGACTTGAACGAGAAGAAATTGGAACGCAAAGGTAATTTTTTTTTTTTTAAAAAGTCTGCTCTTGTAATTGAGAAAATAAAAAACTTATCCGCGTGGAGGGGGGCGCGTAATGGAGAAAGGGGGCAATTCGGATCCGAGCCATTCTTTGTCGTCCCACAGCGCGCGGTTTCTATTCCGAGATGACGTAGAATGGTAAAGATCGTAGGCTGAGATGACGAGGGCTGCCCCCTTTTATCCTCTTTTTTTTTTCCAGGATGCTTTTCGCATCAAAATTCTCTTTTTTTTTCTCATTTTTTATTTCGCGTGTGTGTGAGGGGGGGGGGAGGAGGGAAAGAGTTGTAAGGAATGTATTATTGCAAGTAGGCATTTTGGGGTTTTTTTTCCCTCATTCTCCATTTTTTTCTCCACCTCCGTTTTTTTTGAGAAGGGCAGAAAGTTTCCAGATGAAGTGGTTTCCGAATCCTGGTTTTTCGGTCAGGTCTTCTCGTCTCGTCGCAACGATCCCGAGAGTAGCTTTACGTGTGGTAGCCTTGCGGCGGCCCGGCCCGGAACCCTGGTGTGGGAATTTGTTGCGTCACGGGGGACGCGGTGGATCCCTGCAGCAGATGCGGTGGGCTGACTTGGATCCGCACCGTAGACTCGGTTCCATGGAAGGCCTGAGCCTCTCACAGATCGGCGGAAAATATGCCGTGTGGTCTTGCGGTGAGACGAGAGGCGACATTCCTTTGAATAATAATAAAAAAACATAAATCTATCAAGTGACAAAGGAAGTCGGATGCCTGATTGAAAAACTAACAACTCCATTGACTCCGAAGCGAAACGAAAGTCCTTGGGCTTAGTAGTGGAGACGAAACGTCCAGGTGCACTGCTTCGTGAGTAAATGCTCGAGTTGACGCTAGAAACGGTAAAGCCTGACAGTCGGGCCTAAATCCATGTTACCCTAAGTTGTTTGACAGAATTGGGTGCCCCGTTTCTTTAGCAGAGTCACGTTGGACGGAGGCGGAAACCGTTGGACGGTGTCTCCAACTGGACCGAGTCTGATTTCGGTCGGCCGGAGTCTGACTTTAATGACGGAATGCGGACTGCCTGGATCAAAAAGATAATGGAGGAATGAAGGTGGAGACGAAAGAAAACCCCGAAAAAAAAACAACAAAAAATTACTGAGCAGGGAGCGCGTGTGGGACGAGTCGAGGGGTCGCGCGCAGCAGGTGCCTCTCAAGGGAGGTTCGTAAGTCGTTTTGGCGACCTTTCGACATCGGACTGTGACGAGGGAAACGAACGAGTTTTTTATATCTACGCGCGCGCTTCTCTCTCGTCTGTCTATAACACAGAGAGAGAGACGGACAGAAAAAATAGGGGTAAAAAAAAATCATCGTGATCTGGATATTTCATCCGGACTCACACGATTCATTTTTTAACGAGAGCAAACTTTTATTTTTTTTTTTTTTTTTTTCTGGTCCAATAAAGTATATTTCAAAAAAAAATATTGTGTCTTGTCTTATATTTTGTGTCTTGTGTCATTTCTTTTTCTTATTCCCAAATATAGGGCGCACAGAAAAAAAAGAGTCGACTCTTCCACACACCCATTTTTCCCTTCCCCCCCTTCAAAACAGGTAGACGGCACCCTCCGTCAACCTGTTTTGAAGAAAGGTTCGAAGGTTTTTTTCCGTGGTTTTTTTTTTACCTTCGAACTAAATGCGAGTTTGTTTTTTGTTTATCATTGATCCTTTTTTCGGCAAAAAAAGACCCCCTTGCCACGGAGAGGGGGGGGGGATTTTTGGCACAAAAATATATTTTACATAAAAAAAAAAGAATTGTGGAGTTGCGATAGATTACAATATCGCAGCGGGTGGTAAATGGTGGGACACAATTCTAAAAAAAATAATAATAATTTTGTTTCGGTAAAAAGACCCTTTCATCAAAACGAAGGGGCATTTTTGGCAAAAAAAAAAAAAAAAAAAAAAAAAAAAAAAAGAATTGTGGCGTTGCGATACGTTTGAATATCGCAGCGGGTGGTTATGGTGGGACACAATTCTAAAAAAAAAATTTTTTTCTTCCCTTTTTCCGACCGAAACCAACTCTTAGCACTCTACCAAAAATGTAACGCATGTATTTGAGTTTTAAGAAAAAAAAAAGAAGTGTTAAAAAATGACTTGAACGAAAAGAAATTGGAACACAAAGATACACTTTTTTTAAAAATCTGCTAATATATATATATATATATATATATATATATATATATATATATCAATTCGGTTTAATCAGTTTTTATTTCTGATAAAGAAATCCAAATCCTTGAAAAAAAAAAAAAAAAAAAAAAAAAAAATTTTTTTTTTTTTTTTTTTTTTTTTAATATATAAGTTAAAAACTCTTGAATGACTGCATTATGATAAGACTGATTGTAAGAAGATTCGTAAATCATTATATTTTTTTGGTTTCAAAAGCATTATGTTGTCTAGTCGCTGGGTGTTTTTTTCAAACTCAGATTCTAAAGGGCCCGTTTTTTACCCAGAGAAACATGTGTATTTGATATATTCATTTGAGTATTCTAAAGATGGATCTCATACTATCCGTGGACTTGTAATTTTTAAAGAAATGTGTGACATATACGACTGTCAAGCGTGGTATCGATATGCAGTTTTTGATAAACATTATGATACAAGCAAATCGTTTTTAGACAAGTTCAAACAGAATCGTTATTATGTGGAGTATGGATCCATACAGGCCTATTAAATCTAATTTACATAATATAACTCAAATTCCTGAACACTAAATAGGTTCCAAATTCTTAAAAAAAAAAAAAAAAAAAAAAAAAATTTTTTTTTTTTTTTTTTTTTTTTTTTTGAAACATAATCCATATCGTTGAAACATCGTTGAAACATAATCCATAACAATAAAAGATGCACGATGTGTATCTTTTATTATTATGGTTATATTTTTACTATTATAGTTATATTTAAAAAAAAAAAAAAAAAAAAAAAAAATTTTTTTTTTTTTTTTCAACGAGGCAAGACGTGATTTGGATGCTCTCTCCAAATGTACGTGTTTTAATGGTTTATAATACTAAGTTATGCTTATGTTTTACTTTTTCCAATTGATGTACGTATATGCACACGTACACACATATTTTTTTTTTTTTTTTTTTTTTTTTACCATAATGTAACACAAATTCCTGAATACTATATAAGTTTCAAATTATTATTTCATAAAAAAAAAAAAAAAAAAAAAAAATTTTTTTTTTTTTTTTTTTTTTTTGTCTGTGTGAAACAAAACCACCACCCACGTCCTTTTGGATTGGAAACGAGCGAGAGGCGGAGTCCCACTCTCTTATAAAACGTCCTTCTCTCTCCCAACCGGATTCAGTCTCACCATGATGATCCAGCTGCAATTCACCGCTCGACCCGCTTTATGGGGCTTCCTCGGGAGAAAAGGCATGCTGTTTTGGCTCGACACCTCCGTCGCCGAGTTTTTAAGAAGGCCCGAAGGCGTGGAGGGCCAAGCCCCGGTCCAGGAGGTGGCGGACGACGAGGCCCTGGAACAGTACCCGTTGAGTTGGCTGCGGCGTAAAGTTGTGTCGCATGATTACCTGATCTGCCTGCTGTCCATGCTTCCTGACAAAAAAATCCTCGAGACGGTCGCGTCGGAATTTCGAGTCACTGTTTCGCAAGAAAAAGGGGTGCATAAGCTCCGGCAGTCGACCGCAGCGGATGCGATTCCCTTTCGGATGGTCATCCACGACCTCGTCCACCGGAGACGACCACCGGCCTCACTTGCCTGCTCACCCACCAGCCCAGACTACACACCAGCATCGCCAGCCCACACACCCACATCGGAATTTCGAGTCACTGTTTCGGAAGAAAAAGGGGTGTATAAGCTCCATTATTCGACCGCAGCGGATGCGATTCCCTATCGGAAGTTCATCGACGACGTCATCCGCCGTAGACCGACCGAGCCAACCTACTCACCGGCCTCGCCTGCCTGTTCCCCCACGAGCCCAGTCCACTCTGCCACGAGCCCCCGCTATACGCCGGCCTCGCCGGTCTACTCTCCCTGCAGTCCCTGCTACACGCCGGCCTCGCCCCGCTACACGCCGGCCTCGCCGGTCTACTCTCCCTGCAGTCCCTGCTACACGCCGGCCTCGCCCCGCTACACGCCGACCTCGCCGGTCTACTCTCCCTGCAGTCCCTGCTACACGCCGGCCTCGCCCCGCTACACGCCGGCCTCGCCGGTCTACTCTCCCTGCAGTCCCTGCTACACGCCGGCCTCGCCCCGCTACACGCCGGCCTCGCCGGTCTACTCTCCCTGCAGTCCCTGCTACACGCCGGCCTCGCCCCGCTACACGCCGGCCTCGCCGGTCTACTCTCCCTGCAGTCCCTGCTACACGCCGGCGTCGCCTTCCTACACGCCGGCGTCGCCTTCCTACACGCCCCAGCCAAAGAGTCGAGGATCTTCCCCCTCCGTCGTCACTTGCAGCTCCAGCGATTCCAGCGACTCGGAGGACACTGCACCGAGCTCTCCTCAGGATTCCAGTATTACCATTATCCTGGACAAAATACCAGCGACGAAAGTCATTATCAGGTCGAAAGGACTGATACAAACCATTTACGCGTAACCTGGTCCATGTCTGTATGAAAAAAAGATTCCTCGATAAAGGTTGTTCTGTTGTAAAAGGTGTGTTTCTTTCCCAGCAGAAAAAGGGGGTTGAAGGAAGTTGCCACGGCAACTTCCTTCAACCCCCTTTTTCTGCGAAAAAGGCTTTGCCAATCTTGGACATTTTGAAACGGATCCGGTCAAGAGAAACGATCCAATGTTAAAAAAATATTAAGATTCATTGAAAGCGATGTGTTTTTTTTTAGAATCAGGTTTCTCTCACACAAAACAAAATCAATCACACAAAACAATCAACAACAATCATCAACAAAACAATCACACAAAAGGTACCCAAGACATACGGTTTAAAAAGACTGTTCTTTTAAAAGTTTCTGTAAATCTTTATCCTCACCCAAAATTTATAGTGTTTTACAAAAAAAAAACCAAATCTATGGCTTAGTTCATGGGTTGTCGTCACAAAAAGGGATGGAGTCAAAAAAGTGAATCAAAAGATACTATTTAAAATTCCATGAGGGCATGACTCAAAATAAACAGATTTTTTTTTTTTTTTTTTTTTTCTGATTTTAAAATTTTAATCCGCAGTCACTTTTCGTTCGGAGATGGCGGAGACAACACTGGCTGCTGTCGATGAGCGTGCCCCAGTGCCCGATGCCGCTGGCCAGTATTTGTCTCGAAGATTATGCTGCGTGTACTGCAGAAAGCGGAGAGGAGGGTCCGGAATTATACTGAGACGCTGCGGCCACGAATTCCATGCGGGATGCATCATATACAAAATTAAAGAAGATTTGAAAACACCCGAGCCTACGCTGACGTGCTACGCCTGCTCCACTCCCCTCCATTGGCGCGAGTTGCGCGCTATATGTACGATACTATACCATCCGCACAGCTACGCGAGACCGAGAATGAGAAAAACTGATTTGATTTTAGAAAAAACTTTGACTAAGATCATTAGAAAACTGAAAAGAAACGATGAATCATAAAAAATTAGAGACCGATGATTAGAGACAAACAAAAAAGTTTGTAATATTTACTTTGAAAATTTTTTAGAACATTGTTTCTTTGAACTTTGAAATTATTTCCGTCTTGTTTTTTTTAAAAAAAAAAACTCGCATCAGAATACCAAACTTTTTTTTTTTTTTTTTTTTACAATATATATAGCGTCTCCTCTCGTAATCGCATTTCACACTTCTTTGGACAGTTGTGTGTTTTTTTAATAAATAACGTTTCTTTTCGCAATAACATCTCACACCTCTTACGGCTGTACTGTGTGGCGGGTCATCCCAGAATTTTGTAACGTATATTTCCTGATCATGGATATTCCGACTCCTAAAGGGACAGTGACGTTTGATATACATAAATTTGGTCAACAAGACTGGGAGAACAATGGCTATAAGAAATGTATTTGTTTAATAGAAAGTCGTCAAAAGGATGAGAAACGTATATTAAAAACATTCAAAATTAGTCAATATTCATATTTCGAAGAACCCTTTTCTTCATTAACAGAACAGCTGAGATCTATTGGTTATACTGTTGAACATCCTTTGAAGCATTATCGAACGCCCTTTGATGACGCCTTTATATATAATTTTAAGACAGAGGATTTTTATGTACAGATTAAAGTATATTATGGGCCAGGGTTCTTTTTGCCTTAAGCCAAGCTATAAAAAGTCACAAAAAAAAAAAAAAAAAAAAAAAAAAAAAAAAAAAAAAACATTTGCAGTCAGTTTTTCGCTCGGCCATATGAAGTTATATCACATAAAGTTTAAGCCTTATAAAGTTAACAGTTTGCATAATCGTCTCACACCTTTACAAAACATGACTAGTGTAGAAGTCTCCGATAGTGACAATTTGCAAAATTCTTTTTACCCTTTCTTGGGTAAAACATCAACCAATTACATATTACGTGGTCCACGGAAACAGAGATTGAATAATGTGCTACGCTGTTTTGAGTCTAATGCAATGACGATGGCCTATATTATAAACGAGTTATTTCAAAGACCTGCTGTTGAATGGCATATTTATGATGCCATACCCACGATCCCAATAGATTACTCGCAACTTGCTCAAAACGATAAGTGTGTCTTGTGCAAAATCAAGTTTCGTCCTTTGGAGGCGGTTAAACTGTTACCCTGTCTTCATTGTTACCACGATGCGTGCCTAGCGAATTGGTGTAAAGAAAACGACGATTGTCCGTATCGGGAAAACGAAGACGACGACGAAAGGAGCCATTGTAAACAAAAGGTTCACTTTCCCAAGGATCCAGAGTTTCTGTGGCGTAACGAAATGATTCTTCAATTAATGGACGTTTTATTTCAAAAACATGAATTTTTTAGAGAGTTTATATTGAATCGTATCAATGAAAGTGTTTCGACGAGTGTGGATAAAAACCTGGATGAATGTGCCATTTGTTTTGAACAGTTTCAAAAGGAGCCCAAACAACTTCCTTGCACTCACAAGTTTCATGAACTTTGTATCCAAACATGGTTGGAGAGAAAAAACACGTGCCCTTTGTGCAGATTTAAAATGGAAAAATTGTTATAAAAATGTAAATCTATCACGCAGTCAATGTTTTGCTTAAAGAAATTGTGTCCTTATAGCGATGTAAATAAATATGTATTTATAATTGTAAATAAATAAAACTTTTATGTTTTTTAAATATTTCGTGTGACTTTTTTTCCCAAAGAGGGGTGTTCACGAAAGTTGTTTTGTCAACTACCTTGATATACAAATCTTCAGGTCAATGACCTGAAGATTTGTAATTTTACAAGCGCCAGAAAAATAATTTTTTTTATTCTCAAAAAAAAAAAAAAAAAAAAAAAAAAAATTTTTTTTTTTTTTTTTTTTCGCGCTAGTCTACTGGCTCTCAGAAATTTTTTTAGTGTAATTGTAAAAAAAAAAAAAAACTAGTCTACTGGCTCTCAGAAATTTTTTTAGTGTAATTGTAAAAAAAAAAAAAAAAAAAAAAAAAATTTTTTTTTTTTTTTTTTGACATAAATATTAGCCTGCGCATCAGACGTGTCTCATTCGACGCCTCCTCTTGTCACTCGTCGACATGGCCACGTTTCTTCAAGATTCCTTTCCTGATTCCGAGAACAATCTGACCTCGGTGAAAAATTTCACTCTCGAAAAACTTTCGAACGCGTCCTCGCCGGAGCTAGAAACTTCCGTTTCTCTTAAACTAGACCGGGATCTTTTACAACCCGATGCTGCTGCTGTTGCTGCTCCTCCTGCTGCTGGTGGTGATGATGATGATGATGATGACGACGACCACGATGACGATCGAGGAGACGACTCCCCGAAACGTGGACCCGAGGCGTCCCGAGATCTCGCAGACCCTGCGACGCCGCCCGTCGCGTCCCTCGGCGGCCGAGAGGATCCGCAGCGGAAGCGGGCACTCGAGACGCCGAACGAGCGTTCGAAAATTTCTAAACCGAAACGAGAGTCTGAGAAACGTTTTGAAGCCCGAAAGTCGAGCCGCGAGTCTCGGGTGCTGCAAAAGTCAAAAAAACATTTTAAAAAAACTAAAGTCGAGCGGCGACAGTCTCGGGTGCTGCAAAAGTCAAAGAAAAAGTCGAAAAAAAATAAAGGCGAGCATCGAGAGTCGAAGAAGAAAAAGTTAAAAAGATTTCGGCGACGGCGGCGCCCGGAGAAGTACCAATGGAGAATTGCCGTCTCCGACGAGCCCGGCGTCAACTACTCCGAAATCTGTCGCATTTACGATTTCGATCGGATCCCGTTTATCAAGGATCGCGTTCCGCGAACGTCGTGTTCGTATTACACGGACGGATCCAAGCGGCAAGAGCACGCCGGGTGCGCCTTCACCGCCGTGTCCGACGACCGACGGACCGTCGTCGCGGAAAAACAAATCCGCATTTCCGACGGTCTGTGCATAGTCACGGCCGAACTCCAGGCGATCAAGGAGGCCGTGACGGACGCGCGCGAGAGGGGCGTCCGCGAACTGGACGTCTATACGGATTCCAGAGCGGCGATCGGATTCGTCGAGAGATCCTGTCTTCGACGACATCGAGTGGCCGATCAGATCAGAGATTTCGTCGCGAAAAATAAAATTAAAGTCTTTATGCACTGGATCAAATCTCACGCCGGTCACGTCCACGGCGATCGGGCAGACGCGTTGGCGAGAGCCGCCGCGACCAGGGACCAGGTGGACGTGACTGTGGAACCCTTTCCGTATCGAACAGAAACGCGTCGTCGTCGCGACCCGATATGGGTTCGACGCAAAAAGGCGAAAAAAGAACAAAACACGAAGAAAAGAAAGAAGAGCGAAAAAACACGCCGCCGCCACGACCGAGGATCGGTCGTGGACGCAAAGAGGCGAAAAATGAACAAAAAACGAAGAAAAGAAAGAAAAGCGAAAAAACCCGCCGCCACGACCGAGGATCGGTCGTGGACGCAAAGAGGCGAAAAAAAGAACAAAAAACAAAAGACAAAATAAAAAAAAAAATAAGAGCGAAAAAACACGCCGTCCCGACCGAGGATCGGGTAGAACAATGTAACTTGGTAACAATGTAAATAAGTATATATTTATAGTTGTAAATAAATATAACTTTTATGTTTGAAAATGTTTCGTGTAATTTTTTTTTGTACACTATAAAGTTTTGATTATTTTTTTTTGCATGCACTTTGCAATTTTTTCTGGCGCCTGTAAAATTAAAAATCTATATAGGTCATTGACCTTTGACCTTTGACCTTCATTTTTTATTTGGGAGCTACTTGAAAAAAATTTTCTGAGAGCTGGTTGAAACAAATTTAAAACGATTACGATTGTATAACGAATATTATATATATATATATATATATATATATATATATATATATATATAAAATTACTGACTACTTCTCCTTTAAGGTAATTACCCTTAAGGTAATCCCTTGATGTTAATCTTCCTCTTTTTTACCTCTTTATTCTGACATGTTAATTAAAGTAAATTTTGACTCATAAATCTTTTTTATCTTCAGTAAAAAATCTAAAACCCTAAGAAGATGAAATTATTTTTTTCATGCACTTTGCAATTTTTCTGACGTCTGTAAAATTAAAAATCTATATAGGTCAATGACCTTTGACCTTTGACCTTCATTTTTTAACAACAATTATGATTGTATAACGAATATTATTATATATATATTATAATGATTTTAAACATTTTGATTTTCCTATTCAATAATAAATTCTTCTAAAAGTAAAGAATTTCGCATAAAATAGCAAAATTTTAAAAGTGCGGACGCACGGGGGTCTTCACGACCAAAAAAAAAAAAAAAAAAAAAAAAAAAAAAAAAAAAAAAAAAAAAAAAAAAAAAAAATTTTTTTTTTTTTTTTTTTTTTTTGTACTATAATGTAACACAAATTCCTGAATATTATAAAAGTTTCAAATTGTTATTTCATTTTTTTTTTTTTTTTTTTTTTTTAAATATAAATGGGACTTCTTGATAAATCTAAAAATGACTTTTCGCCGGGAGATTCGCAGAGTCAAGATCTACTAACGTGTCGGTTCCACTTTCAGAAAATCGAGTGGCTAATCCCTCTTTTTTTTATTTCGAGTCAATCTCTCGTTGCCACCATGTCGTTCGTGGTCGTCTACAATATTCCCGGAAAGTCTTCGATCCCTCATCATTATCTTACCGGGATTGTCGGTTCAGATTGTTTCGTCTATTGGCTGTGTAAGGACGTCGCCGCCGTTTTGGGGTACAGCAGATCCTACGCGAGAAGACTGAGCGATAAAAAAGTACGCGATGTTACGGGGCCTTTGGATAACGTAGGTCCCGATTTCTTACGGAAACGGATAATTTCTCATTTCGATTTGAGTTTTTTGCTCAAAAAAGCGAGAAGGAGTACGGTGCGAGACTTTGAACGGAAAATAAACAGCCCAGGTACCCGAGTGGCAGTGAATCCCGGAGGAGACGTTACAAATTTAAAAGATCCTACTTATGTAGTGATAACCGAGACGAAAGAAAACCACCGCTCATTTTTCCTCTGGTTAGAGACGTTTAAAGTGACGGTGTTTGAAAATCTATACAGCATGCCAGTTTTAGACGATTCATTCGTATCGTCGTTCATAGAGTACGCCGAACCACCTGAAACGATCCCCGAGAATTTTCCGCCGGCGATTTTTTATAAATGTAACGGACGCACAATCAAATATTTACCCGAACCGTAATTTTTTTTTTCTCTCGATATCCTCTACTGATGACAGTTTTGAAGAGTCCAGCGCTGACTTAATTAATTGTGAGATATTTTTTTTATAAGCTTGGAAAGAAAAAAAAATAAAACACACGAAAAACTTTTAAAATATTAAATAATATATTTATTTATATATCTATAAATGTTACATTCAAGTGTACATTGTTGCGAGGACACAATTGCTTTAGATTACAAAACAAAAGTTGTGAGGTTACATTTGCGAGTTTTTTTTTCGCCTCGTCACAAGTTTTTTTTTGATGGTAGATTGCCCTCCCCCCCTCCCGCGTCGTCTGGAATCACCTCTTTGTCTCGACAGTTTGTCCAGAATAATTATAATAACGATATTTTTGAGAATTATAATTATTGTAACGATAATTTCGAGGATTGTAACGTCTCCATCTGCGAGTTGTTTCGCCTCGTCCGTGTCCGAGTCTCCTATGGTAGCCCCGCCATCTGGAATCGGGGTCTCTCGGTCTTCTCTGCCCGTTCCGGACGAACGCCGCCTCGTCGGAGATTTCTTCGGGAGGTGGCGAAAGGGAACCGTACGCGTCGACGAATTCTTTCCGCTCTTCCTCGCTCACGTCGACCACGAGCAGGTCTCGGGACGAGGATTCCTCGCTGGGAGTGTCGGGTTCGGATCGATCCTCGTCGACCGTAGCGGCAGAGGCGGCGTCGGACTCGAATTCGGGATCTTTCGGAGACGTAGAAAGTCGTCGTCTGCATAAAACTTTGTCCCGAAAATCGCATAAGATTGCCGGCCATACGAAAGGTTTCAGTAGACGCTGATGGGTCCATTTTTGGTAACACGGTCTTTCGAAAAGCGAAAAATCCATCTCGGTCGAGTGCCGCGGAAAAATGGAAAGATTTGAACTGACTCCTACTTGTAATCACCTGAAAAAAAAAAAAAAAAAAAAAAAAAAATTTTTTTTTTTTTTTTTTTTTTCCAACGAGGCAAGACGTGCTTTGGATGCTCTCTCCAAATGTACGTGTTTTAATGGTTTATAATACTAAGTTATGCTTATGTTTTACTTTTTCTAATTGATGTACGTATATGCACACGCACACACATATAAATATATGAAATACAAATATAAATATATAGTCAATTTTACCATTTAATTGATACATTACGTGACGTAGGCGTTGAAAAATGTCATCGATGAAACATAATCCATAACAATAAAAGATGCACGATGTGTATCTTTTATTATTATGGATTATTGTAATGTTTATGTTTTGTTATGATTATATATATTAAAAAAAAAAAAAAAAAATTTTTTTTTTTTTTTTTGAAAACTCTTACTGGTTAAAATATTATTTAAGAGTTTACCTGCCGCCTCCAAGTGATATTCTTTTTTATCTTTTAGAGCTTGCCACCGAGAAAAACTTGGAACTTTTTTATCATGCGTCTTTCGGAAGTTTGTCTCGTGATTGATTTTGATGGATTCTGCATCGACAAAAAATTTTACTGCAGAGAGATGGGATATGCCTCCTTAACAGACGGACGCAGCGGATCGTACAAATTCAAATTGAATCATCTGGTAAATCGAGTGACCCCTCAAGAGTGGAAGACTATAAATTATTGTACAAATAACGTGCACGGCATGTCTTTTCAATCCTTGCCTAACGAGACAGATATTTTTGACATCAAATTTTTTAATTCAATTCTAAAAGTGGAATACGAAAATCACAAAACAGAACAAAAATATATTGTGGCGTTCAAAGGAGGCATATTGAAAAAGATGTGTTGATAAAATTGGGCATTCCGTACGTCGACTTAGAAGATTTCGAATGTCCAAAATTTGACGAAATTTCCCATCCAATAAAATATATTGTGGTAAATGGTTGCGGAATCCATCAAAAACTGCAAGATAATAAAAAGATGGCCCACTGCTCAAGAACTGAATGCGTCGTTTTTGCCGACTGGGTGAGAGAACGGCTTTAATCCCTTGGGTACGAGCGACAGGCATACGTGCCACAAAATGGTTTAAGAATCCCTGATGATATACTCTCAAAAAAAAAAAAAAAAAAAAAATTTTTTTTTTTTTTTTTTTTTTTTTTGAATTGTATATATAGAAGCTCTTGATCAACTCAGTCACTTTTCTCTTGGAGATTGACATCTGCATCGCATCTTCCTTTGCCTATGAGATTTTTATGGAGATTTCAACTTTTAACACGATAGAAATTCCTCAAAATGCTTTACCTGATCTTAAATGTAGGTTGTGTAAAAAATCTATAAAGCTTACTTATTTGTTTATGATGAAATGTGGGCATTTTTATCATCATACTTGTGTTTATAAAATTGGACGTGCAACGAGATGCAAGACGTGTAGGGACATTTCACATATGGACGAAATGAGACTTGCAGAAACCGAGCACTGGATCGAAAACAGAATTCGAGAAGACCAAATGTAAAAAAAAATATATATGTATACAAAAAGTTTAACTGTCAAAGCATAATAACCATGTCGTATAATTTTCAAATTGCGTGTCGTTCTCCAAGCTTTACTCCAACGCGTGTTGCTGTTCCTCATACAACGAATTACGGGAAAAGACTAGTGGAAGTATGCGAGAAAGCTTTTCCTATGGATATGATATGTAATATCTGTAGCACCATCATACATCCAACGGAGATGTTTTTATTTGCATGTGGACATTATTATCATGGATACTGCGCAAAGATGATTGTAAAACACACCATTCAGCACATTGAATGTAAAAGATGCACCAAAAATTGCAGCAATGAAGACTTTACAAGACTGCAAAGTTTACCAACAAAAAAACCAGAAGGTCACGATATATATTTTGTAGTTGTAAATAATGCACCCATAGCTCCAAACACCCATGACACATGAAAAAAAAAAAAAAAAAAAAAAAAAAAAAAAAAAATTTTTTTTTTTTTTTTTTTTTCGCGGAATATGATTGTATAAATAGGAGCCATCGATCAGCAAATTCCCATTCCCTCTTCGCCATGGAAGAAGCGTCCAATGCTCCTGTTGCTCCCGCTCCCGCTGCTGCTGCTGCTCTTGAGACGCCAGCTCGAAAAAAAATACGCCTTGCCGTCTGCGAACCCATTCTTCGCCTGGCCGAAAGACTTGCGGCCGAGAAGAGACTTCGCCGCGACCACCTGCCGCCGCCGCCGCCGCCGACTACGACACCTCCTCCTCCCGGAAAGACCGCGGGACGCCCGAAATCTACCTATCGACACGACAAGGTAACCGCCGTGATGGCCGTTCGCGACAACGCTTTCGCCTTAGACAACGGAGTCCACTGCGTCTTCGTTCGAGAAGCTTCGACGTCCGCCTTCCTGGCCAGAGAGTTGGACGAAATGCGAGTGGGAACGCTGCACTGTTTCGACAAACACACCTACGGCGCCGTCCAGAAGAGCCTGGCGAAATTTCCGTCGCCTCGCCTCCGCGTGTATCGGCTGAAACCCTTTCCCGTGAAACCCTGCTTGTACTGCAAAAGAAGATCGTGTCCCCTGTGGAGAGCGAACGCGGGAATTTCGCGTCTGCACGGCATCCCTTTCGATCCGATGGAGCACGGGTCCGCGACGACGACGGGACTCGAAGGGGAGGAGGAAGAGGAGGAGGAGGAGGAGGAGAAGAAAAAGAAGAAGAAGACGCGCGTTTACCGACACAAAAAGATTGCGGCAGTTCTAGCCATAGGAGGTAACGGATTCACTCTCACCAACGGCGTCACGAGCACTTCTTTCGAAAAATCTTTCAACAACTCGATTCTTTTCCGGGAAATTTCGGAAATGAATGTCAGAGTTCTCAACTGCATGGACGAACAGAGTTTTAAAATAAGCTGCGACCTTCGAAAATCGTACGCCAGAGAGTTGAAGAAACTCCAAGTCGTCTTGTTGGACGCCGTCGAAGTGAAAGACTGCCAGTCGTGCAAATCGAACAAGTTGGAAATTGCACGTAAAGCGTAGCAAATGAGGTGCATTCGTTGATAACGAAGTTTTAAAATATTCAGATCTTGCTGATATAGTAGAGCGTACTTTGGATACAGTATAGTGGTCGAAATCTTTGTGTTCCTGTAAATATGCAGGGAGTAATTCTTATTATACTTCATTAACGTATATCTTATTCATAAAATGTGAAGTAGTTTAATATAATTAAAACACCCCCCAAACAATGTTTCCCCGTATAACATTATTTAGTGGAAAAAATTTTGTGGCCCTGTAATTTAATAATAAATATTCTTTGCATCACAGATTACACAAAATGTATTTTTAGTACATATTTCATAGATTCATGTCGATTCTATTATATTCAAATGAGTGTAACACCATTAAAATGCATTTGAAACTGTTTTCCCCATTGACCGTAATGTAACGGAATACTTTTGATTGTCCCTGTAATTGATCAATGCATCCGATTTTCATAAAATTTGAAATGACTCGACAAAATTATGTAATAAATATACGTTTTAAATTTCAAAAGATTAAAATGCATTTGAAACTTTTTTCCCCATTGACCGTAATGTAACGGAATCCTTTTGACTGTCCCTGTAATTGATCTATCCATCCGATTTTCATAAAATTTGAAATGACTCGACAAAATTATGTAATAAATATACGTTTTAAATTTCAAAAGATTAAAATGCATTTGAAACTTTTTTCCCCATTGACCGTAATGTAACGGAATCCTTTTGACTGTCCCTGTAATTGATCTATCCATACGATTTTCATAAAATTTGAAATGACTCGACAAAATTATGTAATAAATATACGTTTTAAATTTCAAACGATTAAAATGCATTTGAAACTTTTTTCCCCATTGACCGTAATGTAACGGAATCCTTTTGATTGTCCCTGTAATTGATCTATCCATACGATTTTCATAAAATTTGAAATAACTCGACAAAATTATGCAATAAATATACGTTTTAAATTTCAAACGATTAAAATGCATTTGAAACTTTTTTCCCCATTGACCGTAATGTAACGGAATCCTTTTGATTGTCCCTGTAATTGATCTATCCACCCGATTTTCATAAAATTTGAAATGACTCGACAAAATTATGTAATAATTATGTATTTTAAATTTCAAACGATTCGGTTGGGTACTTTTTGCGTTGTTATATGCGGACGGACAGACAGACAGACAGACGGACAGACAGACGGACAGACAGACAGACAGACGGACAGACAGACAGACGGACAGACAGACAGACGGACGGACTGAGCGACAACAATAGGTGCTACGTATTTACATAATTACGAACGCACCTAAAAACTGCCACAAATGGAAGGCTTCGGTGGGCATCGCCTCTAGGTACAAGTTGAGGCATGATCCCATCAAACATTGAATTTCGAATCCTTGTTTACAAAGTGACCGTTGCAAAAAAAAATTAAATATTCTATCAAACATTAAATTTCGAATTCTTATTTTACAAAGTGACCGTTAAAAAAAAAAAAAAAAAAAAAAAAAAAAAAAAAAAAAATTTTTTTTTTTTTTTTTTTTTTTTTTTTTTTTTTTTTAAATATAAAAGGGAGTGACATTGTTTCACCAGATCAGTTGGTGTGCAGTAGCACTTTAAAACGAGGATGGCGACGGCACTTCCACAGTTATTAGACTTGCCCGTGGACATTTTGTTCCTGATTTTGAGAGACTACGTTCCACTCAAAGATAAATTGCACACGCTTTATAAAATGCCTGAATTTCGATCGTTTCTAGAACATCGTGCATCTTATCTGAATTCTCCTGGTCCATTTTCGATGGACTATATTGAACTTTTGCGCTTATACAGACCCGGCTATTATGTTCATCGGATTGTTTTGGGTTGGTGGACCTATCTGCGATTCGATGACGCCACGTTACAATTCACAGAGTATCGCTTTGACCTCAACCACTGTTTCTTCCGACCCAACAGCCGTGTTGAGTTTTCTCGTCAATCCATTTCGACCATGAAAAAAGAAAGAGAATTTTTGCTTCGTTTCCAATCTTTCGAAGAGAAAGAGTCAAAATATTTGCTCTATTATCTGGAAGTGTATGGATACATTACGGTTCTCTATACACCTCCTTTGTGTAAAATAGCCTTTCACGTTTGTCCTTTGAACGGGTATCGCGAAATTTCGATCGACAAACCCATCCGTGTGAAACATTTTTTTGTAGACCGCTTTTGGGAAGTGACGTTGACTCGAGAGAAAAAAATAACCATTAAATGTGTGGACCATGTCGAGTGCCGTTGCAAAAAATTATTTTATGAACTGGACCCTATAACCTTTGAATTTTCAAAAGATTTCACGTATCTGACGACGGAAAGAGGGGGGATAATTACTGTGCAAACATGTTCCAATTACAGACTGGCGGACGAAAACCACGTTGAAGGATTTACTGTATACCACAATTATGAAGAAAAGAAAGGAAGATTAATCGTAGAAGAAGACAAACACGACCCACAGTTGAAAAAACTTCTAATGGATAAAGACACAATCTGTAAGTTTGAAAACTTTATGTAAATATTTTGAGTCTTGACACAGTTAACAGTTACTGGGATACCGACAAAAAAAAAAAAAAAAAAAAAAAAAAAAAAAAAAAAAAAAAAAAGTTTTGGATAGTATATATATTGAACGCGAGGCTCCGAGCGTCAGCATTTCAAACCTTTCTGGAAGCCCAGCTCGATGGAATCGTGTATATTTTGTGCTCAAAGTGTCAAGCGACGATCGAGATTGAAAAATTGTAGGCATAAAGCGCACGGAAAATGTTTGAAAAAATATTTGGAAACTCATGATGACATGCGGTGTCCTAAATGTGGCGAAAATTTGAAATCGGCTGATTTGTGGTACGTTCTGTATCATTACGAAACAAGTTTCACCCCTGAACGTTATCGTGAATTACATAGACGCATGCGAGTCATGTCCTTCAGAGATGCAAGCGAGTTGAGCGGCGCCGAATTATCAAATTGATCAAAGGGGGGAAAAAAAAAGATGACGACATCGACCAAAGTAACCACCACCCCACTCGTTCTTTTGCTTTAGTCGAGAGGCGGGGTGAAACAACAAGACTCCGACCGTTTCAATTTGCATCTAAAAAAACTCGTTCTTTCATTCGTGGCTAAACTTCCAAGGACAGTACGTGACTGGCATCTTTTTTTTTTGAAGCTGGGAACTCTGAACCGAGTCGTATATAAACGATCGAAAAAATTCTTTTCATTCTCATTGCTGTTGCTACCGTCGCTACTACTACTCCTCCTACTCCTCCCGAGAGAGACAGAGAACATGGCATTCTTTAGAATCCAAATCAAACTCAATGAAAGGACCGAAACCGTCATGGGCGTGTTGGGAGACCACGACGGACAAGTATATTATTCCGTGGACGACGTGGCCCGGTTCGTTCCCGCGTCCATGCGGCGCACCACTTGGCTGCCGAGTCAACGTCTGGAAGAAATTGTGATCGATCCACCGTTTCCCAAAACCATGATGATGATGGGACATCGAGACGTCCTGGATGCGCTCCGGTTTCTCCCGTGGTCGCATTCCAAGCGGTTCGTGCGAACGCTCGAATACGGCTGGGTGACAGACCTGCCGTACGATTACAACTTGAAACTTTTCATCATCAAGCAATGCGAAACGGGAGATGGGATACAATATCATCAGTGGATTGAGGATTTTAAAAAAAACTATGGACCTGTGCTGCTGCGACAAAACTGACAAAACATCCCAATCTTTCTCAAACCGAAAAAATCGGTGTTGAAAGAGTAAAAAAAATGGGGGGTCGAAGAAAAAGTCTGGATTCCAGACTTTTTCTTCGACCCCCCATTTTTTTTACGACAGACGACATACCAATATTGGTTAAATGTTATGGTAAAAAAAATTGTTTTTGTAAGCTGTTTAGAAACAAAAAAAAATAAAAAAAAAGTTGAATTACAAATCTCATGTTTTTATTTCACACACGCATACACAAACTTACACTGTGTACAAGTGGTTAAAAAAAAATGAATTATATTTTTTTTTTACATCGAAATTTTTTTAACATAGAAAAAATCATCTTTTATTTTTGCAATGTTTTATTAAAAGAGTCCGCAAGTACTTTGACGGAAATGAAATATTTAAAAAAAAAAAAAAAAAAATTGATTGAGCGATAAGTAAAAAAAAATTGTATATACGCATGCTAATGTTTTTTTTTACAAATAATAAAGTATGACATCGCCTCCCAATATTGGAAACCAATAAGTTGCAAAAAAATGGGCCAAAGATTTGGGGGATTTTTTTTTTCACCCCCAAAATCTTTGGCCCATTTTTTTGCAACTTTTTTTTTTCATAATTATGTAAAAAAAAAGTTAGTTCTCATCATCGATTGTTCTGTTTTCCGCCTCTTCTTGAGCGCATTTTTCTTTAAAGTTTTGTATCCAAGTGTCGAACGGTATACCTTCTTTCTCGTCAAAAGTTTGTTGGAGCACAGGAGGACTGTTCCCGTCGTTCTGGATTTCTTTCACGTACCCGAATCTCAGGGCATAATACACCGATCCTTCTCGCTCCGATTTCAACGAATCGAGCAGGGCCGAATGTTCGATCACCCAAGTGTCCGATCTCAATTTGCACGCGTTCGTGACGTCTTTCATCTGGCAGGTGGCCATCGAGACTCGCCATCCGTAACTCTGTCCTGTGGCCAGGGCAATATCCGAAGTGCAAAAGTACACTTTGCCGTCGTTTCCGACTACTCCTAAAATGTCGAAAAAGTACCAACGTTTCGAAATATGGAGTCGAAACAACATGTTGACTACCAAACGAAAAAAAAAAGAACAGAACCGTGAAGTATAAAGTATTACTCTTACGAATGAGTGTGCGTGCGCGGAGAGAGAGGGAAGCTCCACCTCCTGTTTTTTTTTCTTGTCGCACCACGTGGGGAAGGAAAAAAAGGGGGGGGAGATTAACTTTTGTATCTCTATTTTTTTTAAAGTCTCGAAAACCAATATTGGTAAGCAAATTGATACAAAAAAATGGGCTGAAAGGGAAAAATATCCCTTTCAGCCCATTTTTTTTGTACTTCAACACTAAATATTCAGCACAAGAAGGTTTTTTTTTTTTTTTTTTTTTTTTTTTTTTTTTTTTTTTTCAGTTCTTGGGTAAAAATTCTTGAGCAGAGCTTCCGTGCAGTACAATCAATTTTTTAGGTGGAAAACCGGAAAGCCAAATCATGACGCCTTCTTCCGAAGTGTTGTCGTTTACGAGACGAAATCTTTTTTTCGGAGGCAATGCATTTAAAGGTTCGGGACGTTTGGTTGGTGGTGGTGGTGGTGGTGATGGTGGTGCAGCAGCAGCAGCAGCATCATCGTCGTCCTCCTCTTCCTCCCCTTCTGTGAAATTGTAAGGCGGATCGGCCGGAGTGTAGGGTTCGAAAGCCGAATTTGCACTGACTTTCAAATGAACGCAAGTCGACAAGTTGGAAAACTGACTGCCGCCGCCGCGAGGATCGGGTACCGGACTGGGCGGTGGTGGGTACGGAGGAGACGTGGGTGTATATTCGCTCGATCGGCTCTCTGTAGCGAAAGTATCCATGGAAACGGGTTCGATAACCACAGCGGCAGATTTAGCTTGTGCAATCACCGAATCTGGATTCGCAGCAGTAACGGGATTGGGACTCGCAACGGGAGAAATCCTTATAGGGGGCGATACGTGGTAGGTAGGGGTTTCTTTCGAATAACCGGGTTCCTCCTCGTCTTTCTCGTCTTCCTTATTGAGATGTCGAGCGACTTCGGCGGCGGCTTCTTCGGAGGCGGCACCTTCTTCCTCGGCATTCAGAGCCCTTCTGTAGGCATCGATCCATTGGTAAAATTCGACTGCATCCCAATCGCTTCGAGAGCAGTGTTGGGCGATTGGAAACTGAAAAGTTTTTTTCACCCGAACGTAAAACTCTTTACCGCTCAGTTTTTTGAAGGCGACTTGCGCTCGTTTCGATTTGCAACGTTCGAACACGTAGAGCGCGTGGTTGTGGGTGAAGAGCTGCAATTTCAAAAGAGATTTTTCCAAACCCCGAGTCCAGTACTCGCTGGTGACGTCTTTCACTTTGGTGGTCGAATGATTGCGAGCAAAGTGATAGGGAGATCGATAATTCAAGTATCTGGCCACAGAAACGGCTCCCCAGTACAAGTTTCCCTTATTGCCGATCACGCCCCACAATTTACCACTCGTTTTGTCGAAACTCACTTGAAACAGCATCTTTTATTGGAAAGGAGGGCTCTCGATTAGTTCGCACGCGAATGAAGAAAAAACCCCGACGAGCGAGTTGTTTTATAGTCTATGATTTCTCTCTCTCGGTAAACGAGGGGTGGTGGTGGAAGATGCACACGCACGCGGGTGAGTAGAGAAAAAAAAAATAATGAGAGAATCAAAGTCGAAAAACAGCGCGCACATGTTACTAAAGAAAAGAAAAATTCCGCATCAGTGGCGATTGGAGAAGTAGGAGGGGGGGGGAAGAAGAAGAAAACCCGTTTGCTAGGCAAAGAGGAAGAGGTGTGTTTCTCGCTCGCATACTCAAAAGATGAATAAATTATTCACATCATCTCTAAAGAAAGTAAAAAAAGGGGAGGGGGGAAGAACAAAATGAAAGAACTATTATGTATTTTTTTTTCAATGTTAGGTATCAATCGATTACTATTTTTTTTTAAAGTCGCGATTCCAACATGAGCCTGATTGCAATTTTTTTTTGTAAATAAAAAAAACAATAGGTTAAAAGTAAAAAAACAAAGAATTGCACTTATGTATAGAGTTTTGAATCATATAGATCTTTTTATTTTACACTTATTTTTTTTTTATGGAAAAAAAGTTTCCAACGTTGGTCACGAGTTGTTTGCAAAAAAATGGGCTAAAAGAGCCGTGCTTTTTTTTTTGTTTGTTATGCAAGCACGACTCTTTTAGCCCACTCTTTTGCCTCTTCAAACAGAGTTATTTTTAATTATTAGGAGAAAAAAAAGATGCCAACGTTGGTCATGAGTTGTTTGCAAAAAAATGGGCTAAAAGAGTCGTGCTTTGTTGTTTACACGCACGACTCTTTTAGCCCATTTTTTTACCTCCTCAGGAGAAGTTTTTTTTTTTTTTTTTTTTTTTTTTTTCAGTTTATATATGTACTTTTATGAATCGGGGTATTATTTCATTACTTTCAAGACAGTAAAATTTTTTGGTGATACCTTTCCACGTTAGCAATAATATTGTGGGATATCCTTCTGTATTATATCTCAATATTTTAGCATAATCCATGGGAGCAGTCTTTGCGACCGGAGTCGTCGACATGACACTGTTTTGCGGCTGCGGCTGTTGTTGCTGCTGCTGCGATTGTGGCTCTGGTTGTTGTTGTTGTTGTTGTTGTTGTTGTTGCGGTTCGACTACTGCTACTTGTAACGACTGAGGTTGTTGCTGCCGCAAGAGGATTTCTTCTTCCGTCGTGCGATCGACGTGCGTCTTGTACAACTTGTCGACCGCTTTTTTTTTGAAAAAAGTAAACCACACGAAAAACAGGTCGAGCGTCAACATGTCCGTGATGGTCATTTCGTTCACGATCATCAGTTGGGTGAGATTCTGGAAATCCGCGGGATCGTGCTCGGCCAGCACTCGGACGTACGTTTCCGGCGAATCCAGTTTTCGAGCAAATTCCTGGACCGCTTCGACGGGACTCGCCAGCAAGAGTTTGGTCGCGGATTCGTGACTCGTGACGTGTTTTCTCGACGCGTTTTGTGACAGGAAAGATGGCAACAACGCGTCCTTCAGAGTCGCGGCCACGTGTCTTACGCGCACGCTGCTGCTGTAGTCGCGATGAAAAATTCCCAGGATGCGGTTGAGGTCGGACGTAAACCAGTAGAGGGACTCGTCGAATCCCACGAACCCGGTCAAGACGTAATGTTGGTAAGGATTTGGTTTGTACTGGATGCAGAAAGCCATGATAGTTTGTCGTCGTTGTGTGCGCGCGTTTGGCGAGAGAGAGCGAGAGAGAGAGAGAGTAAAACACGCGCCCAGGTTACTTGTCCACATATACGAAACGAGTTTATATTTTTGTGTTTGTGTGTGCGAAGAGGCGGGACTATGATGAGCGAGCGCAGCGAACCGGAGGACGACGGGAGAGGGAGGGAGTAAACAAAAAAAAAGAGCGAATGCGAGAAGAAACCACTTTGAGAAGAAGAAGGGGGGTAAAAAAAGTTAAGGGTGGGAAATATCCGTAAGTGTGTGTCTCTGCCACCGCGCCGCCGCATCCTCCCCTCAACGAGTAACGAAAAAAAATAATAATAACAGGATGGATGGATGGATGGATGGTGGTGATAATGGAAAAAGAGATGCGCGATAACTGGTCTTTTTTTTTTCTTTATTGGGAGAAATGATGGCTCAGTGTATAGGTTGAGAAAATGATTTTTTTTTTTTTTTTTTTTCAGAAAAAAAAACCCGATATTGTTTCGAATATTTCTGTTCAGGAAGAGTTAAAAAAAAGAAAATGGGTCGAAGGAAAATTTCCTTCGACCCATTTCCTTCGGGGGGGGAGGGGAGAGAGAATATACCAAAATATTACTTTAACAATTTATTCTCTATAACTTTGAATATATATTTTTTTTTCGCAAAACGTGAAAATGTAAAATTCTGAGGTGGGTCCGGCGCTCAACTTATTTTGCTGTCGACTG
>CAXHSM010000642.1:0-19000 GCA_964019185.1 Maratus speculifer
AATGCTTTAAATTCAAATTTAAATTCGGTATATTTATTATAATGTGAAATATAATTAGGTTTTAAATTCTTGTTCCAAAATTTACTTTATTATCCTTACGCGTGAGTTGTCATTCCGATTTTTTGCTCGAAAAATGTTTGAAAGTTTGAAGACCACCTATAAATATCAATTCTGCATTTTGTAACTTTTTAAGTACATGAAACAAATGAACATACTTTATAATTTATTTTTATATCTATGCAAACATAAATTTTTATTACTTACCCATCATACGTAGTATAGGGTAAGTCTTGCAATCGTTTTGAAAATCGAAAAAAAATTTTTGACGGATTTACACGTTTTAGATAGTGGAGATTCCGAAAAACATATTTTTAGAAAAAAAAATTTGCCGTCTGTCTGTAAACGCTCTATCTCCCGAACAAATTGAGATAGAGACTTGAAA
This sequence comes from Maratus speculifer, assembly GCA_964019185.1. NCBI lineage: Eukaryota > Metazoa > Arthropoda > Arachnida > Araneae > Salticidae > Maratus > Maratus speculifer. The sequence goes on from CAXHSM010000642.1 coordinate 443, forward strand.
TTTTGTATGTAGTTAGTATGTATGAATGGGACGAACCCTATTTAATATCAGCAACCTCGATTATCCGGAACTATTTTTTTCGGACTCTCGAAAAATTCGTTCTGATGAAAGGTATATAAAAACTTTCGAATTTTTTTGTTCTAAGGAATGGACATAAAAGGCAATAAAATAACACACATTTTACATATAGAACGAAGTCGATCGAATTATTAGTTGTCGAGATATTTGTAATTTTGTTTTCCACATTCTTCGATTTTTCATGACCCTGTATTTCATTCAAATTTCAATTCAGAAGTATATTTTAATTGGAAATGAGACGCTTAATCCGACGCAGTTAATTGTTAGTTAATAGAACTATTATTTTTGGAGTTATAAGGATGTTTCTTTTACGCAATTCGGTACTACTTGAGTAGTTTGGCGTTTTATATAATTTGTCGAAATTGGTGCATCAGCAGTTCTTTAATATAGCCTTACTATGTATATTAACAATATTTAAACTTTGTTAATGAATTGCAATGCATTGTATAAATAGTTTCACATGTTTTATTTTCATATACATATCCATGATGGGTAAGTATCACGGTGGCCCCCAACGACTAGTTTTATAAATCTGTAGGAAAAGGATACGATTTTGGATAAGCAGTTTGAAGGATCAGAAAATTCGATAAATTCAAAATCTATATAATTTAACAGATAAAGCTGTTTAAGTCTGTTTAAGTATCTATTTTTCTACTGAACAAATTTTATATTATAATGAAAACTGTTCTGTAAATGTATCCATATCAGCTCTTTTAATTTTAAAAAGTTTTTGAAATTTCTTCAAAATGGTGGCAATGGGATTATTTTTATTGTTGCAGAAAAAAGTAAAACAAGAATTTATTTTTATTAAATCCTTATTGATGCCATTTTTTAATTGACGTTACAAAATTTGAATAGAAAAGGACGTCACTCTTTTAAAAAACGTGCATTTACCTCAACTGTTACATTTCAATATTTTTTTTAGTTTCGTGAATATTGATGAAACATTAGGTGAAATAATTCATTGAAGTGAGAGAAATGTGGTAGAAAATGACGACATATTAAAAAAAAACTGATATTTCCCTTAAAATCAAATATTTTACCACAAATGCCTATTAAAAAAGCATAAATTTCTGGAATTTTTACTCGCAGGTACTGAGATTAGAACCTAAAATAGAGTGCTAATGTCCATATGCAAAGTTGTAGCTGACAAACGTGACTTCAAAACTGGAAAAAATATTTAGTAATAACGTACTGGCGTGGGTTTTTTTTTTTTTTTTTGGGGGGGGGGGGGGGGAGGGGGGGTTGATGAATATGGATATGCGAGGATGTATGTTAATTTTGAGACATTGAAAATGATGCAAATGATTTAGATTTTTTACGGTAAACAAATTCTATGCTTATTTCTGTTAAGTAATTTTTGTTGATTTTTCCTTCTGTAATATACGTTGCATAATAGCCTCAATTGATAACTTTAAATTATAAACTTATCTTGATTATATTTTACTTATTAAGGCCCCACACTAGGCACAGAAAAAAAACCCGGATGATAATGTAAAGTCTATGGAAGCGTTCTTTTCAAATATCTCGCACAAATTTTAATGTTTTTACATGATTTATTTAGCACAAGATAGCTGAGGACGATCTACAACCGGCCTAATTTTTAGTTTTTCGATTTTGCTTTTATATTTTTTATATTACGATAGTTTCAATTTCAGAACCGGTTTCGAAAGTTAAAGTAACTTTAAAAAAAAATCTGAAACCAAAACTGAAAGTAAAAACTAGGCCGGTTGTGGATCGTCCTCAGCTATCTTGTGCAAAAAAATGTCAAAATATTAAAATTTGAGCGAGATATTTGAAAAGAACGCCCCCATAGACTTTATACATTATCATCGGGTCTTTTTCTGTGCGTAGTGTTGTGTGCCTTAAATGTACGAATAAAATTTAGTTTTTCAATAAAGTTTGACAGTTTAAGGAAATAGCATTTTGGTAACTTTAGATTAAAGTGTTTGTTTTACGAGTCAGACTAACGAATTCTCGATTAATTTATTTTTGCAATTAATGTTGTTGGTTTATCAAATCCCCTCCCCCTCCCCCCCTTTAAATTACATAAATGGATTTTTATGCATAATTATTCGATTTGTTTAAAATTTTGGATATGGGTTATTTCATAGAAGGTGAATCCCTGGATAGATTTTTTTTTTTTTTTTTGGGGGGGGGGGGTAATGTTTAAGTATAAATCTGAGGACGGAGATAACTCCTTAAATTAAATATTTTTTATTCAGAATTACCGGGTTTGCCTAGAAATTTGGATATAGGTTTATTATGATAAGGTGTATCGCTGATTAATTTTGGTGGTCCAATGATAAGTATAAAGGGGGAGAGATGAGGGAGCTAATATCCCCCTCTAATTTGTTTTTCGAGGGGCATTATTCTTTGAGAAATAAGCGAATAGCCTGTGATCTCAATGCCATCATTTTAACTGGGCAATATTCTTTTTATTCAACAGCATGTCCGACTGGGCATGTAATTTTTTTCGAATTTTTCTAGCTCTGCTGTACATATTAAAAAATGAAAAACTTTAAAGCCAATGCATTTTTTTTTAAAATTAAAAAAAAAATAGTTGTAACAATATATAAAACGTTTCATTATTCAATGAACCTTTTTGCGTAAATACGGGTTAGGTTCCCTTAGAAAGACCCCCACGAAGGGCACTCCCCTCTGGTCCTATATCCCTAGCGCAGATAATCGGACGACAAAAATAAACCAAACCAATCAATGAACTTTTACAAAGCAGTAACCACTGTTGATAGGAAAATTTCATGTATCAGAATGAGTAATGGTGGAATAAAAAATCGATTTTAATTGCATATTGCATCGCTTTTTAACATACAAATTCCTCCTATCTTCATATTTTTTTCTGCAAATATTTTAAAAATTTGAAAAAAATGATTATGTACATACATCTAGGGGTAGTATATTTCAGATCATATCATGTGTGCATGAGTGACTCGTTCTTACAAATACTAACTCGAATGTCAGTACTTGGTATATGGCCATGTACTCTGCTAATGTATTACACGGTACACAACTATTAATAATTATAATCTTGCATTGTTATCGTACTTAAACAGGCTTGGCTTGTTTCCCCCCCCCCCAAAAAAAAGGTGGGTTTTTCAAAACTCTTATTTAAAATTGTAATTACATTAACTAATTACGTTAAATATAAATTAACTTAAATCGAACGTATGTATATTTATATAACTGAAAATACTGTGTAAACCATGAACTAAAAGGGGAAGAATAAGCATGAAAAATATCATGAGTTAAAATATACAGGGTGTCCATTATCTACGGTTTCCAATGGCTAATTCTTAAACCGTTAGTCATAGACATATAATTCCAATTATAAAAATGTTTAAGTGGAATAAAGAAATATTTTAAAAGCGATTTGGGTCAATAAAAACATTTCTTAAAATTAAAATTTAAACTTTTATACAATCCTCCGATCCTATATGTTTAGTAAAACTTTCCTGTTACACTGACAAGATAAGGGAAAAAAAAAAAAAAAATTTCTAAGATTAAAATAGATCTAATTGAAATAATTGATTTTTTTTTGTTGTTGTTGTTTCCTTCTTAGCGTAATAGGAAAACTTTACTAAATATATAACTTATAAGACCGGAAGACCGTATGAAAATTTATGTTTAGTAATTTTTTTAAGAAATGTTTTTACTGACGCAAATAATTTTTAAAATATTCTTTACTTCATTTTAAACATTTTTGTATGTAATTGGCAACTATGTCTATGACTAATTGCTTATTAATTAGCCATTGGACACTGTTGAGAGTGGATATCCTGTATAATAAAAATTATAATCGATAAATTTTAATTTGATTATAATAAAAGCACCTATCCTCTAAAAGTTAATCCAGGCCCTCCAACCTTTCGCTGAGCAAGGGCGCATTTTAGCTGTTACAAACAATAAAAATCGCCATTATAAACAGGGGTCGAAACGTGCAACAAAATTATCTTGCAGTTTTATAGTAGCTACTAGCGGACCCGACAGACGTTTTCCTGTCACTGACAGACGTTGTCCTTCCTGGCACCGACACCAGAAAATCAAATGTATTTAATATAGTAATACGCACGATAAACACTACGCTCTTAATTTAATTTCTTATTACAATTATGTAAGGAAATTATTTTTCACTCTTCAGTATTTTTTGAAGTCGGTTCAATTTCTGATAGAAAAGTTTATTCTTCTCTTTTTTGTTAAAAGTTAACGATTTTCTGAAGTCAGTTAATCAAAATTATATTACAGGCTATATTACGGTAAAGCATACACGTTTGACAGGAGCGGGGTTCGAACACGCGATCTCTTTCTTCGAGAAGCAGAGCTTATATCTGGCGCCTTAGACCGCTCGGGCATTCCGCCCGCACTCTATTCATCGAACTTATTCAACACTTTTAATTAGCAAAAAATCACTAACTATTAGTTTTCGCCTAGTTACAAAAAAAGTACTGAATCAATTTCGATGAAATGTGAATCAAACCGATCTCGAATCCACTGGAACACACACACAAAATTCCATTAAAATTGGTCCAGTCGTTTAGCAGGAGTTCAGTGACATACACACGCACAGAAGATTTATATATATAAAGTTAAGGATTCAAAATTTCAGGTTTTTGCTCCGAAGACATCGCCAAATTAGGAAAATGTGAATTATCTCACAAACTACTGGATTTAAACGAATTTGCTTAGTACCATTCGATTCAGAATGAAAAAATGCACTAAAATATGTAATCAGTTGAAAAATAACTACAAAAGCTTATTTTTAAGGAATTTTTTAAAAGATCGTTCTTTTTTCTACTCATCTTAGGGGTGGAATTTTCGAAAATCGCTTTTTAGCGGCACTCGATGTTATAAGAAGTATTTTTACCCCAATTTTCAAGATTTTTGGATCGGTAGATTTTTTTGTGCTATGATTAATACGAAATCCTGACTTTCTTTAATATATATAGCACTTTTAATTAGCGAAAAATTACTAACTATTAGTTTTTGCCTAATTACTAAAAAAGTACTGAATCAATTTCGACGAAATGTGAATCTAAACCATTCTCGAATCTACCGGAACGCACACAGAAAATTCCATCAAAATCGGTCCAGTCGTTTAGGAGGAGTTCAATTACATACACACGCACAGAAGATTTTGATATATAAAGATATGCACATGCAAATACAATCAAACCTCATTAACATGAACACGCTTAACGTGAATTACTTTTAACATGAATTGTTTTCACAGTCCCCTATAAAAACCAATGAAAAGAATTGATACTTATAACATGAATTGCTGTTAACATGAACAAAATTTTGATTCCGCTTGAGGTTCATGTTAACGAGGTTCGACTGTACATATCGCAGTTGAATACAAAAGGCCCCTATAGATCTGGAGCTTTAAGAAAGAAAGGAAAAAATCAATACCGTATGTATACTTGTATATAAGTTGACCCCTAAATTCAAGGAAAAAATATGTTGAATACAAGTATTTTCTTGTAGTTATCTTCGCCTTTTTAGTTTCAGCTAATTCTGTAGTTAAATAAGATTTTTATTTATACAGTAACGGTACTACTTGGTTATCCCGTCGACCAAAAATTTATCGCCAAACCATTAGATTAAATGCCAATAATGGATGATCGTGAATGTCACATTAAATGCGATACAAATGTTTAAAACGTCATTAAGTGATCTTTATTTCGACTTTTTATTTGAATTTTTCTTTGTATTCTACTGATTATTTATTTTTTCGTTTTTTAAAAAACAGATTATGTCAATGTGTATAATTTGGCTATTAGTTTGGCGGTTTGTATAACTTGGCGAAATTGGTTGACGGGATAACCAAATAGTACCACAGTAACTGTAAATAGTAGTTAATTTCGAATTGTACATTTTCTGCGAGGGTCTATATCTCAAATTTTTACAATATATTAATCTTTGCATATTAATCCTTCACGTTGCTTGTACATTAATCTTGCATATTGTTTTTACATTAATCTTTAATCTTGCTTATAATTAAAATAAAATAGTAACCAAAGATTACTATTATTTTTAACACAATCTAACTGATTGGTAAAGTAATCATACGAATTAATTATTTCCAACTGAGTGAAAAATTGCCCAAGCCGGGAATCGAAACCCAAATACTTGGCTTACAAAGCCAATGCTTTACCTGTTAAGCTACCTGGATGATAGCAAGGCAACACTAGATACCGGGCTTGCTCATTCCTTATCATGACGTCACAAAAGGTGGCTGGTCGCTGTCAACGACATCCAGCGATTGGTACAAAATGACGTGTGCGTCACTTTGAGCCCTGTTTGTAACAATCGCTGATAGCGTCAAGCCACTTTTTGTGACGTCGTGATAAGGAATGAGCAAGCCCGGTATCTAGTGTAGCCCTGGTGATAGCCGGCTGGGATTTTTCGCTCAGATAACCTTATTGGTCATAACATCTGGTCTGTCATTTAGACAGCTCAACAGAATAGACCGCAGGTAATGGAATTCCATCATGACGATGGGTACGTAGATATACTATTATTTTTAACACAATCTAACTGATTGGTAAAGTAATCATACGAATTGAGTATTTCCAACTGAGCGAAAAATTGCCCAGGCCGGGAATCGAACCCAGATACTTGGCTTACAAGGCCAATGCTTTACCTGTTAAGCTACCTGGGTACCTTAAGCTACCTCGTCATAATGGAGTTCCATTACCTGCGGTCTATTCTGTTGAGCTGTCTAAATGACAGACCTGATGTTATGACCAATAAGATTATTAGAGCGAAAAATCCCACCCGGCTATCACCCAGGTAGGTTACCAGGTAAAGCATTGGCCTTGTAAGCCAAGTATCTGGGTTCGATCGCTCAGTTGGAAATATTCAGTTCGTATAATCAAAGATTGTTTTCTTTCTTTCTCCTTTTCTTTTCTTTCTTTTTTTCTAGGATGCAAAAATAAACTTTGGTTTATTTTGAAAACGCAAATATGTTGTTATAAAAAGCACCGATTTAAAGACAGGCATATTATCCAACTATCTGCGAGTGATTCCAAAGAGATAGTCAGATGTTTTCAACAACATATTAGTAAACCTCATACCTGTGTTAGGCAGCAAAATATTTTCAATATCTCTTAAATTTACTTACACAAACCAAATTTTGTATACGAAACATGACTTTTTATCTAATAAAATGTGTATTTTTTAAAATAAAAATGGCTGTTAAATTAATATTTATACAAACTTTGCTTCGTAACATATCTATAGTAGGGCCCCGACTATGACTAATAGGGGGCCCCTTTCGGATCATTGCAACGTTATTCAAATAGAACTGATGGCCAATCATGTGTGTATGAGTGATGCATAAATATAAAAAATATGTGTGGCACTCGGGGACTGCCGCGGTAAAGCTATTGCATAGCATTTTTTATCAACTTATGCAAAAATACCGCGTCAATGTCTGCTGAAGTCTATCAAAGGATACCGCGCCGAAGTCTGCCAAACTCAAACGTTGTTAGCCGGAGTGTTAGGATTTTTTCTAGTTACGGAATTCCTAGATTCGGTCGCCGTGCTCAAAGCCCGCGATAATAGCTAATCAATAGCTTAATAAATTAACAAACAAAATTTGGTCGCGCTACGAAAATTAGATCGCTAGTTATAAGCATTTTAAATTTTTCGACCCTCACGGTGGGGGGTCTCCTGTCACCAAAAATTAACACTGTCTCATAAAAAATTACCAAACAAAATTTGGCCGCGCTACGAAAATTAGATCGCGAGTTATAAGCATTTTAAATTTTTCGACCCTCACCGTGGGGGTCTCCTGTCACCAAAAATTAAAAATATCTCATAATAAATTACCAAACAAAATTTGGCCGCGCTACGAAAATTAGATCGCGAGTTATAAGCCTTTTAAATTTTTCGACCCTCACCGTGGGGGGTCTCCTGTCACCAAAAATTAACAGTCTTATATTAAATTACCAAACAAAATTTGCCCGCGCTAGGAAAATTAGACCGTGATTTATAAGCATTTTAAATTTTTCGACCCTCACCGTGGGGGGGGGGGGTCTAATGTCACCAAAAATTAACAGTCTCATATTAAATTACCAAACAAAATTTGGCCGCGCTACGAAAATTAGATAGCGAGTTATAAGCATTTTAAATTTTTCGACCCTCACCGTGGGGGGGGGGTCTTCTGTCACCAAAAATTAACAGTCTAATATTAAATTACCAAACAAAATTTGGCCGCGCTACGAAAATTTGATCGCGTGTTATAAGCATTTTAAATTTTTCGACCCTCACCGTGGTATGTCTCTTGTCACCAGAAATTAACAAAGTCTCATAATAAATTACCAAAAAAAGTTTGGCCGCGCTACGAAAGTTAGATCGCGAGTTATAAGCATTTTAAATTTTTCGACCCTCACGGTGGGGGGGTCTCCTGTCACCAAAAATTAACACTGTCTCATAAAAAATTACCAAACAAAATTTGGCCGCGCTACGAAAATTAGATCGCGAGTTATAAGCATTTTAAATTTTTCGACCCTCACCGTGGGGGTCTCCTGTCACCAAAAATTAACAATATCTCATAATAAATTACCAAACAAAATTTAGCCGCGCTACGAAAATTAGATCGCGAGTTATAAGCCTTTTAAATTTTTCGACCCTCACCGTGGGGGGTCTCCTGTCACCAAAAATTAAGTCTTATATTAAATTACCAAACAAAATTTGGCCGTGCTACGAAAATTAGATCGTGAGTTATAAGCATTTAAAATTTTTCGACCCTCACCGTGGGGGGGGGGGGGTCTAATGTCCCCAAAAATTAACACTGTCTCAAAATAAATTACCAAACAAAATTTGGCCGCGCTACGAAAATTAGATCGCGAGTTATAAGCATTTCAAATTTTTCGACCCTCACCGTGGGAGGTCTAATGTCCCCAAAAATTAACACTGTCTCATAATAAATAACCAAACAAAATTTGGCCGCGCTACGAAAATTAGATCGCGAGTTATAAGCATTTCAAATTTTTCGACCCTCACCGTGGGGGGTCTCCTGTAACCAAAATTTAACTGTCTCATATTAAATTACCAAACAAAATTTGGCCGCGCTACGAAAATTAGATCGTGAGTTATAAGCATTTTAAAGTTTTCGACCCTCGCCGTGTTGGATCTAGTGTCCCCAAAAATTAACACTGCCTCATAATAAATTACCAAACAAAATTTGGTCGCGCTACGAAAATTAGATCGCGAGTTATAAGCATTTTTAATTTTTCGACCCTCACCGTGGGGTGTCTTCTGTCACCAACAATTAACACTGTCTCATATTAAATTACCAAACAAAATTTGGCCGCGCTACGAAAATTAGATCGCGAGTTATAAGCATTTTAAATTTTTCGACCCTCACCCTGGAGTTCTAATGTCGCCAAAAATTAACACTGCCTCATAAATTACCAAACAAAATTTGGCCGCGCTAAAAAAATTAGGTCGCGAGTTATAAGCATTTTAAATTTTTCGACCCTCACCGTGGGGGGGCTCCTGTCACCAAAAATTAACAGTCTCATATTAAATTACCAAACAAAATTTGACCGCGTTACGAAAATTAGATCGTGAGTTTTAAGCATTTTAAATTTTTCGACCCTCACCGTGGGGTGTCTTCTGTCACCAACAATTAACACTGTCTCATATTAAATTACCAAACAAAATTTGGCCGCGCTACGAAAATTAGACCGCGAGTTATAAGCATTTTAAATTTTTCGACCCTCACCGTGGAGTTCTAATGTCGCCAAAAATTAACACTGCCTCATAATAAATTACCAAACAAAATTTGGCCGCGCTAAAAAAATTAGATCGCGAGTTATAAGCATTTTAAATTTTTCGACCCTCACCGCGGGGGGGCTCCTGTCACCAAAAATTAACAGTCTCATATTAAATTACCAAACAAAATTTGGCCGCGCTAAAAAAATTAGATCGCGAGTTATAAGCATTTTAAATTTTTCGACCCTCACCGTGGGGGGGCTCCTGTCACCAAAAATTAACAGTCTCATATTAAATTACCAAACAAAATTTGACCGCGCTACGAAAATTAGATCGTGAGTTTTAAGCATTTTAAATTATTCGACCCTCACCGTGGGGGGGGGGGTCTCCTGTCACCAAAAATTAACAGTCTCATATTAAATTACCAAACAAAATTTGGCCGCGCTGCGAAAATTAGATCGTGAGTTATAAGCATTTTAAATTTTTCGACCCTCACCGTGGAGTTCTAATGTCGCCAAAAATTAACACTGCCTCATAATAAATTACCAAACAAAATTTGGCCGCGCTAAAAAAATTAGATCGCGAGTTATAAGCATTTTAAATTTTTCGACCCTCACCGTGGGGGGGCTCCTGTCACCAAAAATTAACAGTCTCATATTAAATTACCAAACAAAATTTGACCGCGCTACGAAAATTAGATCGTGAGTTTTAAGCATTTTAAATTATTCGACCCTCACCGTGGGGGGGGTCTCCTGTCACCAAAAATTAACAGTCTCATATTAAATTACCAAACAAAATTTGGCCGCGCTACGAAAATTAGATAGCGAGTTATAAGCATTTTAAATTTTTCGACCCTCACCGTGGGGGGGTCTTCTGTCACCAAAAATTAACAGTCTCATATTAAATTACCAAACAAAATTTGGCCGCGCTACGAAAATTTGATCGCGTGTTATAAGCATTTTAAATTTTTCGACCCTCACCGTGGGGTGTCTCTTGTCACCAGAAATTAACAAAGTCTCATAATAAATTACCAAAAAAAGTTTGGCCGCGCTACGAAAGTTAGATCGCGAGTTATAAGCATTTTAAATTTTTCGACCCTCACGGTGGGGGGGTCTCCTGTCACCAAAAATTAACACTGTCTCATAAAAATTACCAAACAAAATTTGGCCGCGCTACGAAAATTAGATCGCGAGTTATAAGCATTTTAAATTTTTCGACCCTCACCGTGGGGGTCTCCTGTCACCAAAAATTAACAATATCTCATAATAAATTACCAAACAAAATTTAGCCGCGCTACGAAAATTAGATCGCGAGTTATAAGCCTTTTAAATTTTTCGACCCTCACCGTGGGAGGTCTCCTGTCACCAAAAATTAAGTCTTATATTAAATTACCAAACAAAATTTGGCCGTGCTACGAAAATTAGATCGTGAGTTATAAGCATTTTAAAGTTTTCGACCCTCGCCGTGTTGGATCTAGTGTCCCCAAAAATTAACACTGCCTCATAATAAATTACCAAACAAAATTTGGTCGCGCTACGAAAATTAGATCGCGAGTTATAAGCATTTTTAATTTTTCGACCCTCACCGTGGGGTGTCTTCTGTCACCAACAATTAACACTGTCTCATATTAAATTACCAAACAAAATTTGGCCGCGCTACGAAAATTAGATCGCGAGTTATAAGCATTTTAAATTTTTCGACCCTCACCCTGGAGTTCTAATGTCGCCAAAAATTAACACTGCCTCATAAATTACCAAACAAAATTTGGCCGCGCTAAAAAAATTAGGTCGCGAGTTATAAGCATTTTAAATTTTTCGACCCTCACCGTGGGGGGGCTCCTGTCACCAAAAATTAACAGTCTCATATTAAATTACCAAACAAAATTTGACCGCGTTACGAAAATTAGATCGTGAGTTTTAAGCATTTTAAATTATTCGACCCTCACCGTGGGGGGTCTCCTGTCACCAAAAATTAACAGTCTCATATTAAATTACCAAACAAAATTTGGCCGCGCTACGAAAATTAGATCGCGAGTTATAAGCATTTTTAATTTTTCGACCCTCACCGTGGGGTGTCTTCTGTCACCAACAATTAACACTGTCTCATGTTAAATTACCAAACAAAATTTGGCCGCGCTACGAAAATTAGACCGCGAGTTATAAGCATTTTAAATTTTTCGACCCTCACCGTGGAGTTCTAATGTCGCCAAAAATTAACACTGCCTCATAATAAATTACCAAACAAAATTTGGCCGCGCTAAAAAAATTAGATCGCGAGTTATAAGCATTTTAAATTTTTCGACCCTCACCGCGGGGGGGCTCCTGTCACCAAAAATTAACAGTCTCATGTTAAATTACCAAACAAAATTTGGCCGCGCTAAAAAAATTAGATCGCGAGTTATAAGCATTTTAAATTTTTCGACCCTCACCGTGGGGGGGCTCCTGTCACCAAAAATTAACAGTCTCATATTAAATTACCAAACAAAATTTGACCGCGCTACGAAAATTAGATCGTGAGTTTTAAGCATTTTAAATTATTCGACCCTTACCGTGGGGGGGGGGTCTCCTGTCACCAAAAATTAACAGTCTCATATTAAATTACCAAACAAAATTTGGCCGCGCTGCGAAAATTAGATCGTGAGTTATAAGCATTTTAAATTTTTCGACCCTCACCGTGGAGTTCTAATGTCGCCAAAAATTAACACTGCCTCATAATAAATTACCAAACAAAATTTGGCCGCGCTAAAAAAATTAGATCGCGAGTTATAAGCATTTTAAATTTTTCGACCCTCACCGCGGGGGGGCTCCTGTCACCAAAAATTAACAGTCTCATATTAAATTACCAAACAAAATTTGGCCGCGCTAAAAAAATTAGATCGCGAGTTATAAGCATTTTAAATTTTTCGACCCTCACCGTGGGGGGGCTCCTGTCACCAAAAATTAACAGTCTCATATTAAATTACCAAACAAAATTTGACCGCGCTACGAAAATTAGATCGTGAGTTTTAAGCATTTTAAATTTTTCGACCCTCACCGTGGGGGTTCTAATGTCCCCAAAAATTAACACTGCCTCATAATAAATTACCAAACAAAATTTGGCTGCGCGAAAAAAATTAGATCGCGAGTTATAAGCATTTAAAATTTTTCGACCCTCACCGTGGGGAGTCTTTTGTCACCAAAAATTAACACTGTCTTATAATAAATTACCAAACAATATTTTGCCAAGCTACCAAAATTAGATCGCGATTTATAAGCATTTTTAATTTTTCGACCCTCACCGTGGGGTGTCTTCTGTCACCAACAATTAACAATGTCTCATAATAAATTACCAAACAAAATTTGGCCGCGCTACGAAAATTAGATCGCGACTTATGAGCATTTTAAATTTTTCGATTCTCACCGTGTGGGGTCTCCTGTCACCAAAAATTAACACTGTCTCATATAAAATTACCAAACAAGTTTGGCCGCGCTACGAAAATTAGATCGCGAGTTATAAGCATTTTAAATTTTTCGACCCTCACCGTGGGGTGTCTCTTGTCACCAGAAATTAACAATGTCTCATAATAAATTACCAAACAAAATTTGGCCGCGCTACGAAAGTTAGATCGCGAGTTATAAGCATTTTAAATTTTTCGACCCTCACGGTGGGGGGGTCTCCTGTCACCAAAATAAATAAGACCACCAAAATAAACACTGTCTCATAATAAATTACCAAACAAAATTTGGCCGCGCTATGAAAATTAGATCATAAGAAACATAAGTTTGAGACTTGATATCCTAATATCTGAAAAATTACACGTAAATGTCTGCCGAAGGCTACCGAAGGATACCGTCCCGAAGTTTTCCGAACGGAAACGACGTTAGCCGAGTGTTAGGTTTTTTCGTTACGGATGTGTTAGGATTTTTCGCGTTACGGAATTTTTGGATTCGGTCACCGCGCTGAAAGCCCGCGATAAAAGCTATGCAATAGCTTAATAAAAGTTCTTAACTCCATCATTTCTAAATTAAATACTTTAATTACTAAAAGCATACCTTTTTTTCCCCTTAGTACAGAACAAAAATTTTTTTATATAACTTTAGCGATTTGCTATATTACATGCATGGCCCGACTTAGACCGTGGGGGGCCCCGGGGCAAACATTATTAGGGGGGGCCCCCTTCTATCTTAAAATTTTTAAAAATTATACTGAAGTGACTAGAACTAAAATTCATACCTATTGTATGTGTACATAAATTTCGTACCAAGTACTATTCACATGTATATACATAATAGCAGAAGAAAGATAACTTAAAGAAACTATAGAATTCAATTGCTTTGGGAATTACAGGAATATAAGGATAAATGCGAGGCCTTAAGGGGACATGGGGTATGGAAACAGAGGAGGTAGGAGAAGAAATTCCCTTAAAACTTAAAAAAAGAATTTTGGCCATTTTTTATCATTTGACACTGTTTTTACAAAAAATATCTGTCCTTGGGGAGCTCCTCAAGACGGGGGGCCCGGGGCAATTTCCCCGCAAGCCCCTGCTTTAGTCAGGCCCTGTGCATGAATTTAATATGATGAATGCTAATGACTATGATAAATTTAATAACTTCAACATATGGAAGAATTGGGATTGGAAAAAGAAAGTGAATATTTTATAACTCAATGTATGGATTTGGGGGGCTTTTTAAGGTCCGCGGCCCATGGACAAAGTCCCGGTTTCCCCATGCGGTAATAAGGACCTGATCGATAAATGAGCAGAACCTTGTCACAAAACTTTATTTCAATATCTTAAAATCTCGTTAAGAAATGTTTCTTGTAAACGGAAACTTCGAAATAAGCAAATTAATAGAACACAAAAATTATGCATAAAGTTTATAATTTTTAAATCCACCGTATTTGTTGGTGTCTATGTATTTGTGTGTACGTTCGATCCCACTTAATTGCATACATTTGGTTCCACTGAACAGTATGTAATTAGGCTGGATGCATTTAACGTTATTGGTATATGTTATCATTTGATTCTATACCACACATGTAATAAGTATTAATAAATAATAACAATATACACATTAATTTAAAATATTAATTGTTGTAATAATAGTTTTAATCAATAATTTATTACTATATACACTATATGGTCAAAGGCAGTGATCTCGCTGTCGCTCGCCAATGCGCCAAATTGCGACTAAATTCTTCATTTGGCGAGTAAACAAGCGATTAGATTTGCCAAATTGCTAGTGCTCAATTTTTTCTTTTTCTTTTTTTTCTTTTTCGTTTTTCATACATATGCATATATATATATAATATATACATATTTTTTTATATTTGTAGCGCATAGTTGAAATTAGATTAATAACAATCGCTGTCACAGTTATAAAAACTTAACATATTTTAGAACATATTGAAAAAAAGGAGGTACATTAAAGGATTAAAGATAATTTTTTTCGTGCTACACGGCGAATCTATTTGCCTAATACTTTTTTCATTTGGCGAATGTATTTTATTTTTAATTCGCCAAATTACTAATGTTGGTCAAATGTCAGCGAGAACACTGGTCAAAGGTGAGCAGCCACTTCCGATTTTAGACGTTTTGTTAAATATCTAGAAAAATACATGAAAAAATATTTTGAAAATCCAGGTTTGTAAACAGAATACAGTCGAACCCCGTTACAACGAACTTCAAGGGACCGGAATTTTTGTTCGCTATATCCGGTGGTTCGCTATATTCCAACCGTTAAAATATGTTAGATTTCACAAAATGTGTATATTTTTAGCTGCTTTCTTTATATTCAAGAATGATGTATAAAGAAAAAAAAACGTAAAATCCATTAAGTATGATCATTATTGAATTAAATTGACTAAAATCGGTTACATCAAACTGACACAATACTAAATAAATTAATTAAAAATGAAGAAAAGTAGAAATACAGTATAGCGCCGATTATTCGAACAAATAGAGACCGACCTTAGTTCGGATAAGCAAATGTTAGGATAAATGAACAGACAATTTAAGGAATGTTCCCAACTATACTAAAACATTTATTCGTTTTCTATAGAATAGTTACCATAAAAGAAAAAGAATGCAGTTCTTCTTACCCTTTAATAAAAAGAATTATTGCTGATTTGCACCATGTTTCTCTAGACTGCATGCATTTATGCATTTTCGCATTTTCTTATAGAAAAGAGTCGAAATCTATTTTTCACACCTGCGAAAAAGTGTAAAAAAAAAATCTTGGTCGAATGGAAATAATGTTTGTTATAACCGATTCTTATGATTTCGGAGGTTCGCTATTAAAAAAAAAAAAAATAAAAATAAATTAACATTAAGTACAATAGGATAACGGTGGGACCAAAATTTTAGTTCGTTATATCCGTGGGTTCGTTATATGCCAGGTTCGCTATAACGGACTGTAGTACAATTCATATATTTCCGTGGAGATTTTTTCTCGAAATTGCATAGGGGACCGTCAACAAATTGAAAAAGAACGAAGATCTTTTGCATAATCCTGTCAAAACTAACGTAGCAAAAGTGTTTAAACTGCAGATCATGATCACGTGGATTATTGTAATAAACTGTGTTCTTTTTTATGAGGATGGCATTTTAGTCCAGTCACTTTAGCATTTCCCTTCAGAAAAATTTTTAATGAGGATTTTTTTTTCACAGAGCGATTTATTAAGTCATTATAAATGATATCTCAAAAGTCCCCGATATTCTGCTGTACGCTTACCCCCTTTTGGGGGGGGGGGGGGGTATTTATGGGGCAAAATATTAATTAAGCTATATAGGCAAGTGATACATCATTTTCCATGTATTTTTTAACGCTGAATCGAATGAAACTAGAATCAAGTTGATACGACCAATATTTTATTATTGGAGTTTTTATATATTTAAAAAAATTCAAATTTTTTAAGTACGTATTTTTAATAAGTTTTTTTTTTTTTTTTAATTTTAAATCTAAATATTCATTATTAACGTTGCATTAGACATTACATTATAGAACATATAAAACATCACTTTATAAAGAAAATGTTTCTTATATTTACTGTTTTCTACTCTAAAATATAGATACTTCATAATTGTTCTTAATCATGAATATCTGTCACGTCTAATTCTTCGCTGCCAGTTATGATATCCCTATCAGAGAACCCCTCTACTGGTGCAATATTTAAACAAGACTTTCCATTATAATTTCCGCATGCTATAGAACAGTGTAGACCTTCGGTGTAGTTTTCGGCATCCGCACTCAGTGCCGCAACCTTTGGAACATGAACAGAAAATCATGTTCAAAAGAAAATCTGGGGCGGGTGGTTGGGTTGTTCGTATGGGAACTAGAAAATTATCCTTTATAACCCAACCCCATCCTGAGAATCCAGTTCATTACCAAGCCATGTCTGTACGTGGTAATATACTCGAAATAAATGTTGTTTTGCTGCACTTAAGGCCCCTGTCCTCGCTCGAGGAAACGCTAGCGAGCTAATGCTATTCCTATGGGGAAGCATTTTTCTAGTAACTCTTTCGCATTTTGACATTTTTGAATAATTTTTTTTGCATTGGATAGCTGAGGTGCATGCCGACAGCGCACTTTTTTTATTTTTTCGATTTAAATGCAGATATTTTTTACAAAGTTAGTTTCACTTTCAAAACCGGTTTCGAAACAGAAAGTGCTTTTTAAAAATATATCTGCAACCAAAATCGAAAAAGTAAAAAAGGTGCGCTGTCGGCATGCACCTCAGCTATCCAATGCAAAAAAAATTATTCAAAAATGTCAAAATGCGAAAGAGTTATTGGGAAAATAGCATTAGCTCGCTAGCGTTTCCTCGAGCGAGGACAGGGGTCTTAAGGTAGGATAGGAGATAGGGTATTATTCTTTGTGACTGGTTTGGTGAAGTGCACATACCGGTAATCATCTAGAAATTTTTCCTTAGAAGAGGCACCATAAATGCCCAGAAAAAATTTGATGCAATTCTCAGCAACTCTCAGTGCACAAGAAACGTTATTTTGATTGAAAATTTTTATTGCATCTTGTAAATCTGGATGCTTTTGTATTAATTTCATCGCTGCTGATTTTCCTTTCTGTAAAATAGCAGATATTCCATCGCAGCCAGAAAAAGCACGGAGGTATAAAATGTATTCCCTGTATCTTCCTTCCAAACTTCTTGAAATTTTTTCCTCCACCTGGCTTGAGGAAAAAAATGTCCAAGTTTGGTGGAGTTCGAACAGCCATGATTAGCAGTAAATCAATATCCTCTATAATAATAACAGTGGCATTTTTGCTAGTTTTTGTGGTCTTGAGTGCTGTTTAAACAATGAGGACATCTGCATCATCTTTTGCATGCTTGACACATACACTGATGGATTTAAATTTTTGAGAGAGCAAATAAATCAACCTACTTTTGTTTTTTTGCGTGGGAGAGGAATTTTACTTGTCTAACTGTCGCAGTCATGTTTTCATTAAAAAGAATCTCTGTTGATGCCATTTTCGAGCGACGACGAAATTGCTTTATGACTTTGACACTTTTCTGAAGATTACTATACAATTATTAATATACAACTACAAAAACAACTTTACAATTACAAAAGGCTCCTACATAAGAATGGAGAATACATTGAGCTCTTGAAAGAAAAAAAAATGGTTCAACAGTCATGTTTTCTGCTAAAACGTTATAAATATTTGTTTAAAAATAAAAATATATACAAACGCGAGCCGGGTGGGGGGGCACCCTTTCCCCCTTGCCCGTACGTATGGACGCCCATGC
>CAXHSM010000643.1:0-27000 GCA_964019185.1 Maratus speculifer
ATGATTATAAAAAACGGAAAAATTGATCGATTCCTTTGCGGTTTTCATCAAAACCTCTTATGTCTAAACTTCTAAAAAAATTTAATGAGATGCAAAAAATAACGGTAAAAAATAGTTGTTCGTTACTCCAAAGTTTAATGCGCCCTCTATCGGCATTTTTTAAAATTTATCTTTATAATTTATCTTTATAACAGTTTTGAAGTTTATTTTCAAAACAATACTGACATAACGAATAGTTTTCGTGAAAATCGCAAACGAATCGACCAATTTTTCCGTTTTTTATAATCATTTCAAATTTTGGACCCTAAACTTTGATGGCGCCTATCTCTTTCGGAAGACGTTTGGGACCCTTAGTTTCCCATTTAATATTATTTGTCTTTAGGTGTACTATCACCCCTTAAAGTTTTACCCAGTAGTTTAGATACACCCTGTATAAAAATAACCATTAATTGTATTACAATATATGAACCATTGAATTTAATAGAAAATTACCACCTAGCTAATTTTTTTAGAAATATTATATATATATATATATATATATATATATACAAAGTGACTCTAAATTCATGGTACAAATTTTCATGTTTACTGGACACTAATGACATCAATCATTTATTATAGAGGATGTCCTTTTTCAGTGGTAGCCAGTGGCTAATTTCAAAAGCGTTAGTCATAGACATATAGTTCAAGTTACAAAAATGTTTAAAGATGATGTTTATAAGTTATTGCACCAACAGTTTTTTGAATTAAATAAATAAGTAGCTAATTCTGAAAAATAAAATCTGTAATCTACGTTATTTATTCATATGTTGGTAATTTTATTTTGATTTTTAGAAAAGAGGTTACCTTAGGTAACTTCTGTTACTAAACCAAATTAAAATTACCAAAATAAACTTAATTTTTGAGATTTTCTTATCTTGAAATCTTAGGAATGATGTTTTAAGTTTACTACACAAAATGTTTTCTTAATTAAATGAATTTATTGCTAATTTTAAAGATTAACATCTGTATATGGTAACAGAAGTTACATTCCGAAAAGAAAAAAATATTCTGAGAACAGATTTCATTTGCTTTACCTATCAGTCTAATTATCTAAAATTGGAACCAAATTGAATTGATTTTACTTATAATTATTCTAAAATCATATCATAAAGGTGGTAAATAATCGGTAACAAAAGTTACGTAGAGAAAAACACCATCCCCCAAAAACACAAATTTGTTCACTATACATGATATTCATAACAAATATTCAAAACATCTATTTACGTTACTTACTTGCTTATAAACATCATTTCTGTTGTGTGAAATACTTTTGAGACATACATAGAAATAAATTATATGTGAAAGCAGATGTTACATATCAGATATCTCAAAAGCCTGGAACACTGACTTTTTAATTAAAAAAAAATATATAACAAATCAGAGATTTGTAAAATAATTTTATGTGATATTTTAATTTTTATAGTATGTCCTGTTATGTAGAAATGCTTGTACATGAAAATAAAACTGTTTTAGTATTAAATAAACAATATGTTTCAAGGTAACTTAATCTTGGGACAGCACAAACAATAAGCAATGATTTTTTTGTTTGTTTGTTTGTTTAGTAAATAAACACTTAACCATATTTAATGTATTTTTTTACTGTGCAAATAAGATACAATAAAAAGTAGCAATGGCAGTTAATAAAAATACTAAATACTTTTCAAGTAAAAATTCTTAAAATTCTAAAATTTCATGAATAAAAAAAAAAATTAAAACGACCCATTTAGACATACACTTATACATATATATACACTGTTTGGCATTCAATTCTGATCTTCTGAATAATTAATGTTAAAAAATAAATACATTCAGTTAAATTTAATATGTTCTATAATGAAAAGAATAAGATTCTAAATAGACTATGACAGAACAATTTTCCAAATTTTAGAATATTTTAGAGAAAAAAATCCTTTTACACACTCATATTTTCACTGATTCAAAATTTTAATGAAGACAAGAGAAAAAAAAACGCGCTCCTGCTATTACTAATACTGCTTCAAGATATAGAAATACTCTAAGTCAATGCAATAGCATGCAAATAAACTATCTTCTTGTTTCACATTTTTTGTTGCCTAAAGCGTAAAGTTGCGCTAGATAGTTTTTTAAAGTTCTTCATGCTCATAATCTGTAATAATTTATCTTTGACATTTTGAAATTCTTAAAGCAATTTTTTATTTCCTCCCCTAAAAATAAGTTAATTTTTCTTCCTTTTATAAAAGTGTGGTCGTATTTTAAAACTGACAACTGAGTTTGCCAAAATGGAAACAAAATCACTTGAAGTATTAAATTTTATGATCTTGCGTGGTTACTTTAACTAAAATAGCATTCCATCTGTCACAGCTTTGATTCGGAAAGCGAAATGGGATAAAAAAAAAAGAATGAATTTCAAATTATGGTCAATGGTTTTACTCTCAAATATTTTGAAAACTAAACAGAGCAAGTTTTACCTGCTATTATTTTAAACAGAGCGAATGTTTCGGAAGCAGCTAAGCGGAGGTGAAACAATTTGAAGAAAGTTTTAAAATGCATAAAAAAGATTTTCTTTTCTTTTTTTTTTTTAACTTTTGTTTCTTCTGTCATGAATCAAATTGTTGAATTGTAAGTACTGAACTTTTTTAGAACTACTTTAAAGGAAACAAGACAAAAAAAAATCATGCATAAAGCCTAGATTATGAAATACTTTCCAGCACATTCAACATTGCTGTAATATCAAGAAAATTAATCCCCAATGGAAGATTAATGATAATTATCTTAATAAAATAAATTTATGCGTCACAATAATCAAAAAAATTAATTATGTGTAAAATACAATACCGGAAGTAACACATTTTATAACATTTGCATAGTTTATAACGTTTGCATAATCATTATTAGTCGTCTTAAAGTCATATAAATACTCAAATAGAGAAGCATATGTAATGTATTTATTAATGAGCAAACAATATAATAAAAAGTGGCAATGACAGTAAGTAAAAATACTAAATTCGTTTCAAGTAAAAATTCTTAAAATTCAAAAATTTCCAGCAATCTAAAATTGTAACGACTCATACACACACACTCTTATATATATAATAATATATATATTCAATTAGGATCTTATGATTATTTAAAATTAAAAAAATAACTACATTCAATTTAATTTAATATGTTCTTTAATACAAAGAATAAGATTCTGAGTGAACTTTGACAATAAAATTTTCCAAATTTTGAAAAATTTTAGAGAATTAAAAAAAAAAAAATTTACATACTCATATTTTCACTCATTCGAAATTTTAATATAGATAAGAGAGAAAAACTATTACTGAAACTGCTTCAAGATATAGAAATGCTCCAAGTCAATGCAACAACATGCAAATAAATAATCTTCTTGTTTTACATTTTTTGTTGCCTAAAGCGTAAGGTTGCACTAGATAGTCATCTAAAATATTTCATGTTCATAATCTGTAATAATTTATCTTTGACATTCTGAAATTCTTAAAGCACTTTTTTATTTCCACCCCTAAAAACAAGATAAATTTTCATTAAGTGTGGACGTATTTTAAAACTGACAACTGAGTTTGCTAAAATGAAAACAAAATTACTTGAAATATTAAATTTTATGTTCATACGTGGTTACATTAACTAAAATACATTCCATCTGTTACAGTTTTAGTTCCAAAGGCAAAATGAAATAAAGAACGAATGAATTTCAAATTACGGCGAATGGTTTTATTCTCGAATATTTTGAGAACTAAGCAGAGGAAAGTTTTCCTGCGATTATTTTAAACAGAGCAAATATTTTGACTGCAACTACGTGGATGTAAAACAATTTGATAAAAGTTTTAAAAATGCATAAGAAACATTTTTTTTCTTGCTTTTGTTTCTTCTGCCATGAATCAAATTATTGTATTGTAAATACTGAGATTTTTAAAAATTAATTTGAAACAAACAAGACAAAAAAATCATTCGTAAAGCCCAGATTATGAAACAATTTCCAGCACATTCAAGATTGTTGTAATATCAAGAAAATTAATCCCTAAGTGAATATTAATGATAATTATCTTACAAAAATTATTTTATGCGTCACAATAAAGAGGAAAACTACATATGTGTAAATTAAAATGCAGGAATTAACAGGTTTATTTATATCACATATGCATAATCATAATCAGCCGTCTTAAGACCATATAAATATCCAAATAGAGAAGAATTTTTAATTTATTTTTTAATGTGCAAATAATATAATAAAATGTGGCAATGAAGATTAATAAATATAGTAAGTACTTTTCAATTAAAAAACTCTTAAAATTCTAAAATTTTTAAAATTGAAATACTAAAATGACCCATTCACAAATACACAGATATATATATATATATTTATATATATACTCTTTTTGTTATTCAGTTCTGATCTTTTTATTAATAAAAGTTAAAAAATAAATACATTCAGTTCAATTTAATATGTTCTATAATACAAATAATAAGATTCTGAGTATACTTTGACAATAAAATTTCCCAAATTTCAAAATATTTTGGAGTATTTTTTTAAAAAGAATCTTTTGCTCACTTATATTTTTACTCATTTGAAATTTTAATAAAGAAGAGAGTGAAAAACGTGCTCCTGCTATTACGAAAACTGCTTCAAGATATATAAATACTCTAAGTCAATGCAATAACATGCAAATAAATAATCTTCTTTTTTTACATTTTTTGTTGCCTAAAGCGTAAAGTTGTGGTAGATAGTAATTTAAAATTCTTCATGCTCATAATCTGTAATAATTTATCTTTGACATTTTGAAGTTCTTAAAGCACTTTTTTATTTTCCGTCCCCAAAAATAAGTTAATTTTTCTTTCTCTTGTAAAAGTGCGGTCGTATTTTAAAACTGACAACTGAGTTTGTAAAAATGAAAACAAAATTACTTGAAGCATTAAATTTTATGTTTTTTGCGTAGTTACCTTCAGTAAAATAGCATTCCATCTGTTACAGTTTTTGTTCCAAAGGGGAAATGGGATAAAGGAAGAATGAATTTCAAACTATGGTCAATGATTTTTTCCTCAAATATTTTGAGAACTAAACAGAGGAAATTTTTCCTGCGATTATTTTTAACACAGAAAATATTTCGGCAGCAACTAAGTGGAATTAAAACAATTTGGTGAAAGTTTTAAAATGCATAAGAAACATTTTTTTACTTCTGTTTCTTCTGTCATGAATCAAATTATTGTATTGTAAATACTGAGATTTTTAAAAACTAATTTGAAACAAACAAGACAAAAAAAATTATTCATAAAGCCCAGATTATGAAACACTTTCCAGCACATTCAAAATTGTTGTAATATCGAGAAAATTAATCTCCAAGTGAATACCCAAGTACATCTTTTGTTGCCTAAAGCGTAAATTTGCTCTAGATAGTAATTTAAAATTCTTCATGGTCATTATCTATAGCAATTTATCCTTGAGATTTTCAATTTCTTAAAGCATTTTTTTTTCCGCCCCTAAAAATAAGTTATTTTTCTTTCTTTTATAAAAGTGCGGTCGTAATTTAAAACTGACGACTGAGTTTGCAAAAATGAAAACAAAATTACTTGAATCATTAAATTTTATGTTCTTGTGTGGTTACCTTAACTAAAGCATTCGATCTGTTACAGTTTCACTTCCAATTGCGACATGGAATAAAGGAAGAATGAATTTCAAATTATGATCAATGGTTTTTACTCTCAAATATTTTGAGAACTAAACAGAGGAAGTTTTTCCTGCGATTATTTAAAACAGAGGAAATATTTCGACTGCAACTAAGTGAATGTAAAACAATTTGATGAAAGTTTTAAAATACATAAGGAACATTGTCTTTCCTCTTTTCTTTCTTTTTTTTATTGAATTTTTATTTATTTATATTTTATTTATTTATTTATTTATTTTTTGCCATAAATCAAACTGTTGTACTGTAAGTACTGAACTTTTTAAAAACTATTTTAAAAGAAACAGGGGGGGGGGGGGAATCATGCGCCAAGCTTAAATTATGAAACACTGTGCAATACATTCAAAACTACTGCAATATATAACAAAATTAATCCCCAACTGATCTTAAATGGTAATTATCGTATCGAATTATTTTGCTTAGTAAATAAATTCTTAACCATTTTTAATGTATTTTTTTAATATACAAATAAGATATAATAAAAATCGGCAATGACAGTTAGTAAAAATACTAAATACTTCTTAAGTAAAATTTCTTAAAACTCTAAAATTTCTAGAATTCTAAAATTGAAACGACTCATACACACACTTATATATATATATACATATATGCACTCTTTTTTTTTCACTTATGCCTTGTAATTAATTAAAGTTAAAAAATAAATACATTTATTTCAATTTAATATTTTTATAATACAAAGAAAAAAATTCCAAATAGACTATGGCAATAAAATTATCCAAGTTTCCAAAGATTTTAGAGAATTTAAAAAAAAAAAAAATTATTTTACATACTCATATTTTCACTCCTTCGAAATTTTAATAAAGACAAGAGAGAAAAACACGCTCTTGCTATTATTAAAACTACTTCAAGATATAGAAATACTCTAAGTCAGTGCAATAACATGCAAATAAATAATGTACTTTTACATTTTTTGTTGCCTAAAGCGAAAAGTTGCGCTAGATAGTGATTTAAAATTCTTCATGCTCATAATCTGTAATAATTTATCTTTGACATTTTGAAATTTTTAAAGTACTTTTTTATTTTCCGCCCATAAAAATAAGTTAATTTTACTTCCTTTTATATCCGTGGTTACCTTAACTAAAATATCATTTCAACTGTTACAGTTTTAGTTCCAAAGGCAAAATAAAATAACGAAAGAATGAATTTCAAATTATGGTCAATGGTTTTATTCTCAAATATTTTGAGAACTAACCGGAGGAAGTTTTTCCTGCGGTTATTTAAAACAGAGCAAATATTTCGACTACAACTAAGTGGATGTAAAACAATTTGATGAAAGTTTTAAAATACATAAGGAACATTTTCTTTCCTTTTTTTCTTTCTTTTTTTATTGAATTTTAATTTTTTTTTCCTTTTTTTATTTTTTTTATTTTTATTTTTTTTTTTTTTTTTTTTTTTTGTTTTCCAAGAATCAAACTGTTGTACTATAAGTACTGAACTTTTTTTAAAAACTATTATAAAAGAAACAGGGGGGAAAAATCATGCGCCAAGCTTAAATTATGAAACACTGTGCAACACATTCAAAACTACTGCAATATATAACAAAATTAATCCCCAACTGATGATAAATGATAATTATCGTATCGAATTATTTTGCTTAGTAAATAAATTCTTAACCATTTTTAATGTATTTTTTTTTATTTACAAATAAGCTATAATAAAAAGCGGCAATGACAGTTAGTAAAAATACTAAATACCTCTTAAGTAAAAATTTTTAAAACTCTAAAATTTCTAGAATTCTAAAATTGAAACTTCTCATACACACACTTATATACACTGTAAAACATTTGTGTAACGTTACTCCATAAAACTGGTGGCAGCCTTGCTGCCTCCAGTTTGGTGGGGTATTTTAACCGATATAATCGGTGGAACATTGCAATGTTACACCAGTAATGCATGTTATTATTACACCATTATGTAAGTGAAAAATTACTCAATGAGGTATAAATCGTAACTGCCACCAATTTTATGGAGTAACGTTACCACAAATGTTTTACAGTGTATATATGCACTCTTTTTTTTCACTCATGCCTTATAATTAATTAAAGTTAAAAAATAAATATAATTCAATTTAATATGTTCTATAATACCGAGAAAAAGATTCTAAATAGACTATGACAGTAAAATTATCCAAATTTCGAAAGATTTTAGAGAATTAAAAAAAATTATTTTACATACTCATATTTTCACTCCTTCGAAATTTTAATAAAGACAAGAGAGAAAAACGCGCTCTTGCTATTATTAAAATTACTTCAAGATATAGAAATACTCTAAGTCAGTGCAATAACATGCAAATAAATAATGTTCTTTTACATTTTTTTGTTGCCTAAAGCGAAAAGTTGCGCTAGATAGTGATTTAAAATTCTTCATGCTCATAATCTGTAATAATTTATCTTTGACATTTTGAAATTTTTAAAGTACTTTTTTGTTTTCCGCCCCTAAAAAATAGTTAATTTTACTTTATTTTATATCCGTGGTTACCTTAACTAAAATATAATTCCAACTGTCACAGTTTTAGTTCCAAAGGCAAAATAAAATAATGAAAGAATGAATTTCAAATTATGGTCAATGGTTTTATTCTCAAATATTTTGAGAACTAAACGGAGGAAGTTTTTCCTGCGATTATTTAAAACAGAGCAAATATTTCGACTGCAACTAAGTGGATGTAAAACAATTTGATGAAAGTTTTTAAATACAGAAAGAACATTTTTTTTTCTTTTCTTTTTTTTCTTTTTTTTACTTCTGTTTCTTCTCTCATGAGTCAAACTGTATTGTAACTGTTGTATTGTAAACTAAAACTTTTAAAATTACTTATTATTGAACTTTTTAAAAAACTATTTTAAAGCAAACAGGAGAGAAACATCATGCGCCAAGCCTAAATTATGAAAAATTATGAAACGCATTGCAACACATTCAAAATTGCTGCAATATATCAAAAAAATTAATCCCCAAATGAGTGATAATAAATGTTAATTATCATATCTTTTTTTTTTTTTTTTTTTTTTTTTTTTTTTTTTTTTTTTGCTTGGTAAATAAATTCTTAAGCATATTTAATGTATTTTTTTTTTAATTTGGAAATAAGATAAAATAAAAAGCGGCAATGACAGTTGGTAAAAATACCAAATACTTCTCAAGCAAAAAATCTTAAAACTTTAAACTTTCTAGAATTCTAAAATTGAAATGACCCATGTATATAGATACCGGGTGTCCCAAAAATGACTGATGGATTTTAAAATTCAATAACTTGCAAACGGTGACAGCTATTTAAAAAATTTTTGCAGGAGGGTTATGTATAATGTCAGGCTTTTTTTTTACCGTAATTTTTAATTTTAGTTTGAATTTCAAACAATAGGTGGCGCTGACGGCAATTGAAGGCCAGGTGATCAGTGCTGAATGAAACGTCGACCTGGGTTTCAATCGCCGTCAGCGCCACCTATTGTTTGAAATTTGAACTAAAATAAAAAATTACGGTAAAAAACTCCTGACATTATACATAACCCTCCTGCAAAAATTTTTTAAATAGATGTCACCGTTTGCAAGTTATTGAATTTTAAAATCCATCAGTCATTTTTGGAACACCCGGTATATACATATGTATGTATATATGCACTTTTTTTTATTCAACTCTAACCTTATAATTAATTGAAGTTAAAAAATAAATACATTCAGTTCCGTTTAATATGTTCTAAAATACAAAGAATAAGATTCTGAGTATACTTTGACAGTAAAATTTTCCAAATTTCAAATGATTTTAGAGAATTAAAAAAAAAAATTTTTTACATACTCATAATTTCACTCATTCGAAATTTTAATAAAGAAAAGAGAGTAAAACGAGCTCCTGCTATTACTAAAACTGCTTCAAGATATAGAAATACTCTAAGTCAGTGCAATAGCATGCAAATAAATAAACTTCATGTTTTACATTTTTTGTTGCCTAAAGCGAGAAGTTGTGCTAGATAGTAATTTAAAATTCTTCGCGCTCATAATCTGTAATAATTTTTCATTGACATTTTGAAATTCTTAAGGTATTTTTTTATTTTCCGCCCCTAAAAATAAATTAATTTTTCTTTCTTTTATAAAAGTGCGATCGTATTTTAAAACTGAAAACTGAGTTTACAAAAATGAAAACAAAATTACTTGAAGTAATAAATTTTATGTTCTTGCGTGGTTACCTTAACTAAAATAGCATTCCGTCTGTTACAGTTTTACTTCCAAAGGCGAAATGGGATAAAGGAAGAATGAGTTTCAAATTATGGTCAATGGTTTTATTCTCAAATATTTTGATAACTAAGCAGAGCAAGTTTTTACAGCGATTATTTTTAACAGAACAAATATTTCGGCACCAACTAAGTGGAGGTGAAACAATTCGATAAAAAATTTTAAATGTCTTTTTTTTTTTTTTTTTTTTGTCATGAATCAAATTGTTGAATTGTAAGTACTGAATTTTTTAAAATATTTTAAAGCAAACAAGAAAGAAAATTCATGCGTCAAGATTAGATTATGAAGCACTTTCTAACGCGTTCAAAATTTTTGTAATATATCAAGAAATAAATCTCCAAATGAATATAAATTTTGATCATCCTAATAAAATTATTTCATACTTCACAATTCATCAAGAAAATCAATTATGAGTAAATGACAATATATAAAGTGACAAGTTTATTTATATCTCATAGGAATAATCTTAGTTAGTCATCTCAAGAGCATATAAGTATTGAAATAAAGAAATTTATAAACTTTTGAACATTTTCTTATTAATAACTTTAATATTGCGTATAATAAATTCCCTAAAATTATGTTTTACTTCCTGCTTTTAATGCATGATCTTTTTATATATATGCGACTATATTCAGTTATATATTCATTTGCTGTTATAATAAGTCTCAATAAACAGCTGGCGGGTTTTTTTTCTTTGCTGCTGTTGTTTGATGGAAGACAAGATAGGGTAATATCGTATAAGAAACAAACGAGATTGGAGACTCGATTCTGTGGAAACTACCCGACCGATTTCAGTGAAATTGGGAATTCATATTTAGTAGATTTTGATGAAGATTATGGCTGATTTTTTTTTTTTTTTTTTTTTTTTTTTTTCTGAGACTAAAATATTTTATTTTAGTACAATGGAAATTTTTCAGAAGTTTTCCATTTTTCCTTCATTTTTTTCTGTAACTAATTATTTTTCCTTCTTACTGTCTATCACACATGGTCATACATTTATGCTCTACCGAAAGAGAACCATTAAAATCAGTTTGATAGTTTCCGGAGAACCGGGTCTTAAAACTCCCATATTTCCCATAGAAGTACATCGAAGGTTTCTCTCTTGAGGACCCACACTAGGCACAGAAAAATACCGGGATGATAATGTAAAGTCTATGGGAGCGTTCTTTTCAAATATCTCGCTCAAATTTTAATATTTTTACATGATTGTTTTTGCATAGGATAACTGAGGGCGATAAACAACAGGCCTAGTTTTTACTTTTTCGATTTTGCTTATATATTTTTATATTACAATTGTTTCAATTTCAGAACCGGTTTAAACCGATTTTGAAAGTTCATATATACATATATATATATTTTAATCTGAAAGCAAAATTGAAAAAGTAAAAACTAGGCCGGTTGTGGATCGTCCTCAGCTATCTTGTGTAAAAAAATCCGCTAAAAATATTAAAATTTGGGCGAAATATTTGAAAAGAACCCCCCCCCCCCATAGACTTTACATTATTATCCTGGTCTTTTTCTGTGCCTAGTGTTGCGCCTTAAATAATTTAATAAGTATTTTACTTTTCTTCAAATGCTGATTCCCAAAAAATGAAGTTACACATAATTAAATACTTCTACACAAATAAATATACTTAAACACAATGAAGATTTCAAAATGTGTTTTATGTGATTGCTGGTTACCAAAAATATAGAAATTAAAGGACACCAGAAGTTTAATTGTATATTTTATATTACAGGTAAGTAATTTTGTTTTACCTATATAATTAATGATATTATGAATATAACAACACAATATGAAGTTGATCGGTCTCACTCCAGCATTTTAATTAGTGAATATTAAAGTTTGCTAACGAGAATAAAGTAACCACCTGTTAATAAATTGGAATATCACGTGTATTCAAGCAATTAGAAACACATAAAAAACGTCTGAAATCCCGATTTCAGCAATTACCATTTATAATTGGAAATTCCGAATTCTTTGATCAACCCTCTATGTGTTATTTGTATCTGTTACCAACATGCTTATAAAACTTTAGTTGGGTTAGGAAATATATACATCAGTCAAAAATTCTCCTTCAGTAATTTCCTCTAATATGGAGAATACTGCGTGAATTCTTTTGTGCAGACCTGTATATGAAGTATGAATTTATACGCAACAAATAACACGCAAAACGTTTCATAAATTTAAATGTGTATACCGTAACATGAGCGTGAATCGGGACACTTCTCAACTTTAAAAGATAAAAAAAATGCAACAATTGATGTTTTAATTACTTTTTTTTTTTTATTATTATTAGAAACTTCGGTTTTGTTTTGGTCTTTACTTTTTAAGCAAAAACGTAACATTTGTTACTGTTTTTTTATATATATAGTTTATTTTTTTAATGGTGTTCCGATTCACCTCGCAGATAGGGGTGAATCGGAACAAATATTATAATCTTTATTTATTTTGATTCAAACTTTAAAAGGGTAAATAATAATAGGTAATAATGATAAGGAAGGATTGGGAAGACATAGTTAATATCAAGTAAAGATATGCTTTTTTTAAATTAGAAAACAACTTTGAACTCACGAAAAATTAAAATTCATTCTAAGAAATTATATTCGAATTGCAGAAGTTGGAATTTAATAAAAAATCAGCCCTATTCTGTGTTATCCTTTTCTAGTAGTCATTGGGTAAGTGAATCTATTGAGTAACCCCAATCGCTCGCTGCATGTATTAAAACGAGCACGCCCTCATTCCCAGCCCTTAGTACCGTTTGCATCCCTCTCTTTTTTTAATTGGTTTTCCATTTTTGAGATGTTTGTGTAATGTTGTGAATGTCAGAAATTAATTCTACGCAATTTTTCTTGGTAATTTGCCATTTTTAAATTATTTTATTGAGTGTTCCGTGTCTGTTGGATTGGGCGCTCACTTTTTTGTTAAACTAACAAGGAAGGTCTCCATACGGGCATACTTCGAAAAATCTGAAAAAAATACAGAATGTTCTTCTCATGAGTATATATACGCTTATAAAAAAATTTCGGCGGAAACTTCATACAGTGCACTCTAAAACTGGGAGGAGTGAAAAGCTCACTTTT
The DNA here is from genome assembly GCA_964019185.1 of Maratus speculifer. Taxonomy (NCBI): domain Eukaryota; kingdom Metazoa; phylum Arthropoda; class Arachnida; order Araneae; family Salticidae; genus Maratus; species Maratus speculifer. The sequence goes on from CAXHSM010000643.1 coordinate 13,038, forward strand.
GGTAGGAGTGATTTGCATTTTCACTCTTTTTAGAGTGAACTTTATACAAATACACTCTTTAAAGAGTGGAATTTCCGACTCCCTAAAAAGGAGTGAAATATCTCACTCCGTTGTTGAAAGTGAAATATCTCACTCCATGGTCGAGAGTGAAAAATCTCACTCCGTCAACGAGAGTGAAAGCCCGGCATTATACACTTGAAAAAAAATCCCCGCTCAACTTTGAACCAATATATGGAGTAAAACAATGAAAAGTACCAAAATATGTCAATTCGTACTTTTCAAAAATTACATTTTATAATATAACCTATAAAATTACGCTTATTTGCTATTAAAACGCACTCGTTTTCAAAAATGAGTGTCATTCCTTCTATAGAGTCAACGGTCACTCTTAAAAAGTGACTTACAAGGAAGGTCTCCATGCGGGCATACTCAGAAAAATCTGAAAAAAATACAGAATGTTCTTCTCATATAGTTATATATGTTTATAAAAAAATTTCGGCGGAACCTCCTTATAACGTCCGTAAAAAAATAATAAAAATTTCGTTTATTTGGCGATTTATCTCCGGTTGGCGAATAAACGAAATTTTGAAAAATACGCTTTTACGCTTCGAATACTTTTTAAAGAAAAACTTTCTATGTTCAATTTATTTAAATAAGTTTAGTTTAAGTAATTTTAGTTTTGCATTTTTACTTTACTTTAAGTGTAATTTTGTCGTATACGTTTATATGTACTTATAACAAAATGAAATTAATGTATTTTATCATTTAAAACACAATTTAAATTGATTAAAATTGTTCCAAATTAAAAAATACACTGTTAAAAATCTACTGAATTTTGTTGCGACGACGCATTCCCTTGCTTGTATAGAAAACGGTTACTTGGCCGTGAAATGGAGCTTTCTCATTAGTTGGAATAGAGATATTATATACAAGCGGTGGAGTGCGTTGCAGCAAAATGCAGCAGATTTTTAACAGTGTTGCACAAGCTAAAACACCGCTAAAAATCTGTACCATTTTCTGCAGCGTCACTCCACCGCTTTTATAGAAAACGGTCAATTCACCGTGCTATGGAGCATTCTCATTTGTCAGAAGAGAGATATTCTATAAAAGTAGTGGAGTGACGTTGCAATAAATGCTGCAGATTTTTAACAGTGAAGTCAATAAAACTAAATTTTCAGATTCGTTAAAATCGTCTGCTTTTGGCGAGGAAATGCACTGCTCGCCAAATCCCGCGTCGTTTTCAGCTTTTCAAGCCAATTATTCCAAACTATTTTATTTTTTTACGTATCTAATAATGTAATTCCGCCGGTAATTTTCACTGATCCTCTATTACCTACATGAGTAGTTTAATTCGTATTTTTTTCAAAAAATTCTGAGTATGCCCCCAATGGAGACCTTCCTTGCTAGATATGTATTACGCATCAGCCAATCAGAAATCGTCTTCTCAATTGTGATGATAAAAATGTTTCCGCCATTTTATCGTGTCCGTTATGTGTCTCACTTTCGTTTCCTCGGTCTACAAATGTGGATCTTTAATTTGTATTATTAATACTGAAAAGTAGTTTAAATTTCGATCTTGGAATGATATACTCCAATATCTTATGATTCAAAATAATCCACATAGATTAAGTTTCTTGATCTGGAGTCAAAATGGAGAACAAATAATTCAGTAAAAAGCAATTTTACTGATTTTAATCTTACCATTAATACTCAGTGACGAAGATGTTGCGCTGCACATATCTTATTTATCAAACAAAGGATTATTATTCATCAAACAAGGGATAATATTTAACATAAAAAACCGGTAAGTCAATTTTAATTTAAACTTTTTATTTTCCGAATGTAACTTCTAGGATGTTGAGTTAAAGTTTTACTTTAACAGGAAGCTGTCTGCTTCTGCTATCTTTATGTGAGTGGAGGGAAAAAAATCGCTGACGCAAAGATTTGTGTTTTATCCTTGATGTTTATAAATGAACGGTTTTAGTAATTTTAAAAGTTTGCAGTGTGACTTATATTAGATGAAATTTATTTATTAGAGATAAATAACTCATTAAAATTGTTTTTCCAATAGTAAGAATAATACATATGTAGTCATTTCTTATATTTTATATTTTCTTTATTTTTCTTTTTCGTACATGAGTATACTTTTATAAAACTTTAACTCACATTTATAGAATGCTATAGGGTAGATGTAACAGTAATGTACACACCTGAATGTTTTTGGTTTATAAAAAAATAATAATAATAATAACTAATAAAAATTTAGCTTTTATTTATTTTTATTTTTTTTTTTTCGTAATTCGCCCTTGCATATTTTATAATTTAGCACTTTTGTTGACACTCTTAATTAAACTTTTCAGGAAGCACAAAATAATGTTTTTAAATTTCACTGTTTTTCATTGAAAATCGTGTTTTCATTGAAAATCATACTAAGAGCTGGCTTCATTTAATAAATTTATGTATTCCTTATTTTATTGCAAAATTTGCAATTTTTTGTTTTTGTAGTTGAAGAAAGCTTTGAATTTTATGTATTTAATGTCGTTTATAAAATTTCATTAATTTTTAAGGTTTTGAGAGGAGTGTCCATTACTGGAATACTTAAGTAGTGATTTTCCAGTAACGTACACCTCATATAGGCACTGTTAAAAAAGCAATTAAGGTAATATTTATAGTGCATAAAATATTTTGATTTTATTAAAAACTTAATTAATCAATTTTAATTTTTAAATTGCACTTACCAAAATGTAATGACACCAAAATTTTTATAAATAGTTGTTTTTAAGTTATATTAATGTGATTTATAAAATTTCAATATCTTCTTCATTTTATTATTATTTTTTAAAAATGAATCTAACGATGTTTTGCCTATTTTATAATCTGGCAATCAAACCGCTCATCAAGCCGAAAAAAATGTTTAAGGGCACAGTCAAAGAGGGGCTTATAGGGCTTAATCGTTCACCATTTGAATAAAAACACTTAAGTTACAGAAGTCGTCAAAAACACATTTTCTCTTAAATATTTGTTTATTTTTACTTTTTCAATTTTGTCTGCAGATATTTTTTTTAAATAACACTTTCATTTTTGGTACCGGTTTTGAAAGTAAAAGAATCTTTATAAAAATATCTGCGACCGAAATCGAAAAAGTAAAAAAGATGCGATATAGAGACAGCTATTCAATGTAAAATAAATAAATAAATAAAATGTCAAAATGCAAACGAGATATTAGAAAAATCTCTCCCCATAGGATTAGCATTAGCTCGTGAGTGTCTTTGCCGGCAGGTACTACATGCACATCTACTCTATATACGGAATAAAAAATTGAAATTAAATATGACTTACCATGTCATTTTATAAATACGGCTTGTATTAATATATATATATATTTTTCAGAAATAAGATTACAATTACACATAAAAAAAAAACATAGATAACGTGCATTATGGATTTATTTAAATAATATGTAAAATTTAATGTGTATATCTGAAAATATATATATATATGTTTAATATTTTAAAACTGTTTAATAACTTGTGCTTATGGGCATTTTAAAACTATCATATATTTAAGGGACTACCAATGAAAGCAAACACAAGGAGAAAGATTGGATTAAAATAATTTATTTCTGTCAATAATGTAATTCATGTGTAACTTTAATTACGTTTTCCCTTACAAAGTTCAATTAATGTTACATACTTTGAATTAAATAAATATTGCCAATAAAGTATTTTATTCCAATCTTTACCACGTTTGTTTTTATTTTCATTGTATGTTCTAAAAGACACGATTCTTTTAAAATGCCATTAATAGCAATAAAAAAGGGAATTCATTGAAAAAAAAGAGCATTAACTCCTATGAAAAAGTGACTACTCACTCCTACTAGGAGTGAAAAAACGCACTCCTTTAGCAAAAATGAATAGTCACTCCTCGGAAATAGTGATTATTGACCCCTGTGTAGAGTGAATATTCACTTCCTAGGAGTGAGTATTCACTCTTTCAAAGAGTCAATGATTCCATTTTTGCCCAAAGTGAATAGTCACTCTAAAGAGGTTCGGCATATTTTGAGTCTGCGATAGAGTGAGTATTCACTATTCTGGAGTGACTATTCACTCCTTTTTATTTAGAGTGTGTCCGTAAAAAAATAATGAAAATTTCGTTATTTAGCGATTTTTCGCTGATTGGCGATGGAATGTAATTTCAAAAAATACTTTTTATGTCAAATACGCTTTAAGGTGTACTACACAAAAAAAGTTTCATGTAGAATTTGTTTTGATAAATTTAATTTAAATAACTTTAGTTTTACCAGTTTTAGTTTTTTTTAAGTATAATTTTGTTATATCGATATTTATATGCATTTATATTCAAATTTAATCATTAAAATTTAAGATTTAAAACGAAATAAAAAAAAAATGTTTCAAGCTTAAAATCCAATTGAGCATTGTCGATTCGATTTTGTTGCTATGGAAACATCGAGCTTTTATTTTTGAATACGCTTAAATGTATGAAGATAATTTTTCTCAATATGAATTTTTTTATATGTGAAAACATTTTTTCCGCGATTAATTCAATAACTACTTCAACAAGCAATATATATATATGTAATACAATATAAATATGTAGCATATAATATATTAAAGTCTCTCGTACTATACCATTTACACGCATTCTAAATATCCAACAGTTTTGAGTTGTTTTAAAATCGTTTGCTTTCGCGAGGAAAAGTGCTGCTCGCCAAATCGCGTGATGCTTTCTGTCTTTTCACGCCAAATATTCAAAAATATTTACTTTTTTACATACTTTCTACTGTATTTCAGCCGCTAATTTTGACGTATCCTTTATTACACACATAAATAGTTTATTTAGTATTCTTTTTTCATGAAATTCTGAGTATGTCCAGTATGGAGACCTTCCTTGTAAGCAATTCCTTGGCTGCTTTAAATTCTTCAATTAATTAGAACAGACAAAATATTGTTGTAATACATATTCATACGTATGTTTTCAGATATTACATGAAACTATTACTGTACAGAAAAATAAACCATGAGAGAAAACGTGTTCCGATTAACCCCGTATATTTTAAACCTCTGATGATGCAAGCCATTTTTTACTTTTTCATTATGTAGTTTAGAAATAAGTCGAATTTAATACAGCATATCGTTTACAGATCTACCATTAATTAAAAATCCCTACTCTTAGGTTTAGAATATGAAAAATACTGCAGTTACACAAAAAGAGTTTTCCAACTCTTAATGTTATTACCTTCTTATAAAAAAATTGGCAACTAAAAATATCATCACATATATTTATGATGAATTTATTTGCATAACTTGGAAGTTTCGTTCCTATTCACCCCCATTTTACGGTATTCAAAATAAAAATGCTCTTTGTGCAGTAGTCTCAAAGACAGTATACGATTATGACAATTTCGTTTGTGTCTCAATGTAAAACAACGGCAAATGCTATGAATATCCTGTTCTGCAGTAATCATCTTGTAAGGAAATTAAGTGATTTATATCAATTTCAATACATCTGAATTAGCATAATGTTATTTTAATAATCTGCAAACGACCCCATTTTTCCTCATTGGCCATAATGTAACGAAATTCTTTTGAGTGCCCCTGTAAATAAATTGCACAGCTCCAACTCAATTCCAGACATGCCATGTTAAACATCATTAATACATAACAATTGCATGAAAATCCTAGTACATTTACGCGAGTTAGAGCATGGACCTACAAACAGACGGACAGACATCATAATTTAAAATTCTTCATGTTCATAAGCTGCAATGGCTTATCTTTGACATTTCGAAATTCTGAAAACACCTTTTTATATTCCGCCCTTAAATATAAGTTTTTTTTTTCTTTTTTTAAGCGTTGTCTTATTTTATTGTTTCTATGCTGTTTCTAGATTAAAACGTCACTATTAAAATAGAAAATGGAGTCATGATTCACATTGTTTTATTATACAGGTTGTTTCCAAATTTTTTTTACAATAAAAGAGGAGTGATAGTACACATCAAGACAAACGATATTAAATAGGAGACCAAGGGTCCCAAACGTTTTCCAAAGGAGATAGCCGCCATTAAAGTTTAGGGACCAAAATTTCAAATAAACATAAAAAATGGAAAAATCGGTCGATTGATTTGCGGTTTTCACTAAAATTACTCTTTATGTCGGCATTTTCTTGAAATTAAATTATAAAGATAAATTTCAAAAAACGCCGATAGAGGGCGCTTTAGACTTTGGAGTAACGAACAATTACTTTTTGCATCTCATTAAATGTTTTGGTAAACTTAGACTCAAACTTAAATTTTGAGCTCAAAATCTGAAAGTGGGAGTGGTTAAGTAGCACAAACTGAACTGTGTTCAGAGGGTTCAAATTTCAAATGATTATAAAAAACGGAAAAATTGGTTCATTGATTTGCGGTTTTCACTAAAACTATTCTTTATGTCGGTATTTTCTTAAAAATAAATTATAAAAATAAATTTCAAAAAATGTCGATAGAGGGCACTTTAGACTTTGGAGTAACGAACAACTACTTTTTACGTTATTTTTTGCGTCTGATTAAATGTTTTCGGAAGCTTAGACTTAAACTTAAGTTTTGAGCTCAAAATCTGAATAGTAGGGAGTAGTTAAGTAGCATAAACTGAACTGTGTTTAAGGGGGGAACTGAATTTAACATTGTAATAAATTTGTATTCATGCAATTTTGCATAAGAATGCAACAGCTATTGAACAAAGATCTAAATATTTATGAAACTAGTTATAGTATAAACGCACCTCACTTGCTAATTTTGAAATATTATTTTCGAACTATCATTAAAACGTATGAATATATACTTAACTGTTAGCAATCCATGTAACCTACATATTGCCATTCCTTTCTAACTCACTTTCAAAAAAAAAAAAAAAAAAAAAAAAAAAAAAAAAAAAAAAAAAACAATTCGTACCGAAAAATATAAAAAGTGCAAAAGAAATGTAAGTTTCCTTTACAAGCTTTAATTAGTTTATTTTTTGTATCAGGAATTATATTCCAGTGGTCAAGTTATCCGGGTTAGGAAGCTTATAAGCAGCTAAAAAAAAGACAGTTCGCAGCGCCGCCATCAGAAACCATCTTAATATTTCCAATTGGTATTTGAAAGAAACTACAAAAAAAGTGCCTGGAAATATTAACTAACAAGGAAGGTCTCCATACTGGGCATAATAGGAATATTTGGAAAAAATATTGATCAAAACTACTCAGGTATGTAATAAAGGATTAGTCAAATTGAATTGCAGAATTACAACAAAAAATCTGTAAAAAAATTAAAAATTTTCGAATATTGGGCATGAAAAGACGAAAGCTACACGCGATTTGGCTAGCAGCACTTTCCCTCGTCAAAAGTAAACAATTTTACTGCAACTGAAAACTGTTGAATGTTTAAAATGCGTAATGTTGGATCTCAGAAAGCATGTAAATGGTATTTAATTAATTTAAAGAAAAACAATGAGAGAATTTAATATATTATATACATATATATATATATATATATTGAACATTACATATATGTATATTTCATGTTGCTGTAGTTATTTAATTTATCACTGAAAGAAATATTTTCATATATAAAAAATTCATAATGAGAAAAAAAATTCATACATTTAAGCGTATTCAAAAATAAAAGTTAGATGTTTCCATAGCAACAAAATTGAATCGACAAAGCTCAATTGGACTTTGAGCTTGAAACAATTTCAATTAATTTAAATTATGAATTTCCTTTTAAATCGTAAATTTTGATAGTTAAATTTGAATATAAATACACATAATTATCAATATGACAAAATTACACTTAAAAAAACTAAAATTGATAAAACTAAAGTTAATTAAATTAAATTTATCTAAAACAAGCTCAATAAGAAACTTTTTTTTCCTTTAAAATGTATTTGACATAAAAAAGTATTTTTTGAATTTGCATTCCATCGCCAACAGATGAAAAATCGACAAATAATAAATTTTTCATTTTTTTTTTTTTTTTTTTTTTTTTTTTTCGAACGCTGCATGGAGGCTTCACCAAAATTCGTGTTATAAACGTATATATCTTCATGAGAACATTCTGTAATTTTTTTTTTTTCAGATTTTTCGGAGTATGCCTGTATGGAGACCTTCCTTGAAGAGTGACTGACATATTCCCTTGAGGGGCGGTAATATGTCTGTCAAACCTCTTGATTTTAATACCCAAATGCTATATTGGCATCAAATTTTGGTTTAAACTTTTAACTGGTTATTTTTTTTTCTGTTCAATAAATTAAAAATAGCGGACTCACACCACTATTATTCAAATAAAATATTTCTAAAATTTAGTCTGAACATTCCCGCCTTTCAATAGTATGAAAATTTTTATAAAAATAATAGTGGTGATAAAAAGCTTTAAATAATGAAATAAGAATTCGTCTTGCCCAAACGACGTTCGGGCTAACCAGTTAAGGGGTTAAAAAAATTTCGCCATTTTAAGTGCGTGAAATATAGTTTTTTTTTTTTTTTTTTTTTTTTTTTTCTATTTATAAATAAAATTGTTTTTAAATTCCCGTGTCACTCATCAATTTCAACTCCTAACCACTTCGCGACGGGAGACTTTTACGAAATTTTTAACCTTGTTTTGTCGTCGGTTTTAAAAAAACTGAAATTTGTCCCTTATTAAATCTATAGTAAATTCTCTGATTAAACAAGGTAAATTTCACAATATAATTTTACTGGTGGGGATAAACAAGGATCCTTAAGCCTTTTTGCGGCACGTATACGTGACGCTCGTCTCAAAGGAGTTAAGTAACGAAATGCTTTGCACCGCAAAGTGTTATATTAAAGATAATGAAACTATCCGCTACATTTCGAAGCAACCGAAATGGATTTCTATCTGGCCGAAATCTTTATGAATTTTCGAGATATTTGACTGACATTTTTAGGTGCGTTCGTAATTATATAAATAAGTAGCATCTATAGTCGTCTTCTGGTTCGTCCATCTGTCCTCATATAATAGCGCGTTAACTACTTAACCAAATAGTTTGAAATTTAATAGGTAAAAACCGTTGTAGAATTTTATTGAGTCATTTCAAATATTAGAAAAATTGAATCAAAACATGAAAAGATATATTAATAAAAGTTTTTTCCATTTTATTAAATCTTATCATACGTAATTAATTTAGTGATATCTCATAATATGTAATGATTCTAGATTGCCATGATGTTACATCCTATTTCAAATGGAGGCATATTATTTACATATTACTGGATTTAATGTATAGAATCATACTAAATTTTGTATTCATGCATTTTTACATTAGAGCACCACAGCTAATGCACAAAGATATGAATATATAAAAAAGTAGGTATAGTATAAACGCATCTCTTTTGCCACGTTTGACTTACAGTATCCGACTTGTTATCAGCCGTATTATTCTAACTGATAGCTTATTTTTCCGAGAATGCTTTTGACATTATCACTGACCTTTTTATTCAATGCATCAATACATTATTCTTAAAGGAATTCGGGCAAAATTGTAATTTGTTTTAGCCAGTGGTAGTTTTCATTGACATAAGTAAATTTGCTAAAACGTATAAAGTTCGGTGCCTTCCCATATCTATTATCAAATATTTAGTGCTGAAATGTATATCGACTGCCATTTTAATTTCATATTTTAAAAATTTCTTTGGACGAATTTGCATAATATCTCTTTTATAAATTTAATATTAGACGATCTTTACCCTTACAAGAAAGATTTATCTTCAGTTTTTTTTTTCTTTTTTCGCTTGTCTAATTCAGCTTTCGCAATCCTACAGACGCCCACTGATGGGTCGCAAAAAAATCGAGGTTGTCATAAAAATATATCATTCAATACATGTGTTTAAAATACATATGTAATAACAACAAAAAATGATTGAAGGAAAAATCTTTAATGTCCTTCTGGGTGAATTATATGAGCAGAACATTCACAAATAACTAAATAAGCTTTAAATTTCTTGATTGGATTCAACTTTACACATTTGTGGGAACTTGATTTTTCTGCTTTATTCTTTTTGAAAAACAAATACAGAGACAAACTGCATGTAGAAAACGACTTAAGGTTAAAATTAACCAATTTTAACCCTATGTAGATGCCCTAGTCAATAAACAACAGGCTAGAAATTTCACTGATTATAAATATGTGATTTGATAATAATTAAACATATTTTTAATTATCTTTGTAGTTTGTGCATTATTTTAATTATTATTAAATTTACACACATCGGGATTATTAACCATTTGAAAAATTAATCTTGTTGAATCTTTCTAGATCAATGGTTCCCAAACTTTATTGGTACTCGACCCACCTAATATAAGGTTACATCGGTATATCCGTATTTAAATTGTTGTATTAACTATTTAAGCTTTTGGCCATCCTATCCTACGAAAAAGGATAAATTTAAATAGTATACGAAGCATACACTATCAATAAAAACAAGAAATAAGAATCCACATATGTGGAAATGGCATAATAATTAAAACAACACACAAACTACAAAGATAAATAAAAATACATTTAATTATTATCAAAAGAATACATATTAACCAGTGAAATTTCTGGTGTTTACCGATTAAGGGCATTTATATGAGAATTAAAATTGATTAATTTTAGTGATGTAACTTTCTATCAAGTGATGTAACTTTCTATCAATGATTCTATATGCAGTTTGCTTCTGTACTTTTTTTTTCAAAAACAACAAAGTAGAAAGAGCATATTCAAACATTACGTATAGAACCATATCAAGGAATTCTAAGTTGATTTAAATCTACGTGGCTATTTCGCTGGTATATTTATCAAGATAAAAGTTGAGGATTTTTCCTTGAAATATTATTTGCTGTTAAAATTGCTCTGTTTTTTAAACAGGGGAAATAAAAGTTATATTTTTGTGACAAATCTTGATTGTTATAGGGCCCATCAAAAACATTCACCGCGACCCATAGTTTGGGAACCGATGCTCAAGATACAGTGGCGGTCAAAAGTTTCCGGCCAGTTAATTTCTTTGATTTATTTACCAGAAGGTTTCAGCGAAGAAGAAGCACAATTGCTTCAAAAGTTAGAAATATGTGAATGTCTGATGACCACGTGATCATTTTGATTGGATACTGAAGACACTTCATGGAAAGGGGCAGAATTCGAGGAGGGGTGGTGGAAGGGTGTATTTTTAGTCTTCTCCTTTTATAGTCCTTAAGTTCTACAAGCGTTTGTCACTACTTTAAAATAATAATAATAATAATGATAATCGTGTTTTTTCAATATAGATAAATCTGGGTTTAACAGATACTCACTCGAACCTGTTATTGCAACGTTGGCGCAGTGTGGGATAAATCTCATCCTATTTCGTCTCTCACTTTATTTTTGCCTAAATACACTTTGAAAACAAATTTGCTGTTGTATTCTGTAAAATGCATCGATTGTATTCCTTTTTAGAAAAACAATCATGCTTTTTTAGCTCACAGGCTATCAAACACTGAGACCTTATGTTCCAGCCGTTCTGTATGAATGTGCGTACGTTCATTCGTGCGTGCGTAAGGCGATAACTGATGATAAAAACATCCCATCCACTTGAAATTTTGCATATAGGTATATTCTGATAAGGCGCTTCCCTGATTAGTTTTTGGAATTCATTCGATATGTATAAAATGGGAACAGGGAGCTCATGCCTGGTCCTTAATTGATATAAATGTATTTTTCATGCAGAATTAGCAGTTTTCGTTCAAAATTTAGAAACAGGATCATTCTGATGAGGCACCTCCGTGATTGGTATTAGGTGTTCATTGGATAAGTATACACAAGGAGAACGGGGTGGCTAATGCACCTCCCCTTAATTTATATAAATGGGTTTTTCATGCAGAATTATCAGTTTTCGTTCAAAATTTAGATTGAAGACCATTCTAATGAGGCGCCTCCATGATTAGGTATTAGGTCTCATTGGATAATTAATTATATAGAGGGGGAACGGGGGGCTAATGCCCCTCCCTTGATATACATAAATGTGTTTTTCATGAAGAATTTATCAGATTTCATTCAAATTTTAGACATATTATCATTCTGATGAAGGCACCGCCCTGATTTGTTTTTCAAATTCATTAGATAAGTCTAAGAGTGGGGAAATGGGAAGTAACCGCCCTTAATTAAGGTAAATGGGGTTTTCACGCAGAATTTACCGATTTGCTTCAAATTTTGGATATAGGTTCATTCTCATAAGCGCTTCCCTGATTTGTTTTGGGAATTAATTGGAGAAGTATAAATAAAGATCGGTGGGATTACTCTTAATTTATTTAAATGTTTTTTTTTCTTGCAGAATTAATCGATTTGCTTCAGTTTTTGGATACAGGTTCATAGTGATAAGATTCTTTCGTAATTAGCTGTGGGGTTCTTTTGTTAAGTTCTTGTTTAAGGGATACTTGCGCGCGATTACCCCCTTTAAATTTGATAAATGAGTTTTAATGCTGAATTGTCCGATTTGCTTTTAATTTTGGATGTAGCTTCTTTCTAAAAAGGCAAATCTCTGAATAGTTTTGAAAGTCTAATGGTCAAATATAAAAGAGGGGGATAACTCCTGAGAAATTATATAATTGGGTTTATATTAAGAATTTTCCGATTTGCTCTGAATTTTGGATATTAATATTTTATGTGATAAAGCATGTCCCTGATTAGTTTAGGGGTTCAATGATTAAGTATAAAAAGGGGCAATGGGGAAGCTGCTTCCCCGCTTTAATTTGTTTTTCAAACGGAATTAACCCTTGAGAATATAAGGGTGTAATGTACAATTAGTATGCGTAGCTTGTGAGCTCAATGCCATCAGTTTTATGTTACTTCATTATTAATTTTTCTTGAGTATGTGTTGTTTTCTGAATGGACGCATCGAAATGAAACGCTCGTAGATGGACGGGATTATACAATCTGAGAAAGTAGCTATTTCCTCTCCTATTGAACAAAGAAACGACATTTCTTCACCCATCCCTTTTCGACGTTGGCCTTAAAAAATACAAGGGAGATCAAAGACTTCTTCAAAAATGTATCCCATCTTTGAAGAAAAAATTGGATTGGAGTACAATCTGTTCTGGTGCATGCGTTTACGGATTATGAGGTGTTGAGCTTTCTGTCCGAAAAAAATGGTACGAAAAATCCATAAAATTTCACAGTTATACAAGTGCACGTGTGTATAATGACCTATCTCTGACCCTGCAGTTTTAGTCAAGAATTATTAGCAAATAAATTATATCACAAAGAATACGTCACATTAAAATCTGTAAGTTAAGATAAAAAATTCAAGAAAACAATATAACTTTTTCGAACGAAGAAAACTTTTCCAGCATGCAAATACACACAAATGCACTAACATGCACATGGTAAAATGAACGTAACATTTATGAATACATTTGTAACACAGAAAACATACATTTGCATACTTTATCAATGCAATTCTTATAATCTGATCATCTTAATTTATGAAATATGAAAATCTCTTTAAAATGAATATACCATATAAAATGCATTACATGAATAATGACCTTGTAAATTGTAAAAGTTTGAAAAGAATTATTGAATAATTTCTTGTACATGCTTAAAATTTCTTTTTATTCAAACTGTTAAGATAAAGTTGATAATAATAACAGTACTAAAATTAGAAGTACACATGCATTCCAGCACGTACATGGAAAAATGGATATAATACTTATGAATGCATTTCTATCACCAAAAACACACATTTTCATATTTTATTAATGTGTTTCTTATAATTTTAACACATTAATTGTATTGAATTTGAAAATATAATTCAAGACGAATCGCCAGAAAAATGCATTGCATGAATAATGATTTTGCAGATTATAAAGGTTTGTGAAGAATTACTAAAGAATTTATTCTACATGCTCAAAATTTCTTTTCATTTACGCTATTAAAATTAAGGTGCTGATAATATT
>CAXHSM010000644.1:0-45000 GCA_964019185.1 Maratus speculifer
TAATCTAGATTTATAATTAAGAAAGCTGTTATTATTAAATTGTTAATATCAACCTCTGTTAAAAGTAATTGCCAAAAATGGCAAAGAGTGAAATTCCCCCACTTCAAAGACTTAAATTATGGGAATATCAAGTTGTATGCAAATATGATCTTAGCACGCAACTGCTTTTCGACCAGACGTTTCGTCACTACAAAATGCATTCTGACGGGCATAACGATGAAGGTGACTTATTTCAAGAAGCTCTTATTCATAAAGTTAAGTCCATAAAACTTGAGCTCAAAAATTATAGACTAAAAGAGAACACGAACGATTCTCTTAATCAAGAGCACTCATCAACAAATACGTCCGATCTCCAAGAAGATGATAAAAAATTATTCCAACAGTTAAATCAACTGCAAGCATGTTTGAAAGAGCATACTAAAAATGTGTCTGAAAATACAGAAGAACTGAAAAATGAAATACAAGCCCATTTAAGATCATTAGATTTTGAACTGGAATATTACTTGATACAGAACAAAATTAAATTAGATAGAGAAAAAAGAGACAATGGAGGTTCATCTATCTCGGATATAGATCAAACATTAACTTCAAGACCATTCAAAAGCACCCTTAATCTTAGACGCACAACAAGGCGCTCGCAAGCTACAAGTGAAGGAGATTTCAATGGAAAAATCCATTATCACTCATGCAGAAAACAGACATTATACAATAAACAAGAAGAAAAAATAGAGGAATTACAAGAAAAATGTCTAAACTTCCAACGCTTACTTCGGAAAGCAGAAGAAGACAAAAACTTACTTAAGAAAGAAATTGAAGAATTGCAACATAGCTTTGAAGATGCAAATAAAGAGTTAGCGCAATTAAGAAATGAAACCACGGAAAAGTTAGTAACTAATATTGATGTAAGTGACTCAATTCACATTTCTCAAGACTCAGACTCATTGCATAAGTGCACAGATGATTCTGATCCAGGCGATTCAATTACTCCATTACAACCAACAGAGAGAAAGAATATCTTCAAAACACTTAAAAACTTGAACACGCAAACGCAATTTGCAAAAGAAGAGAAACACCAATATCTCATGGGGTATAAATTACTTGAAAAAGATTTCCTGAACTTTGGAAGGAAGCAGTGGAACAATAAAACAGTAATCAGCTACATGAAACTACTATGTAAGAAAAAACAAGAAATAAATCATCCAAAGCATTTAACAAATACAGAAAGCACTCTTGATAGTAGAATGAAACTAACTTCTTCAGTCCATTCATTACAACAGGAAATAAACGTATTGAATACTATATATGGAAACCTATGCATAAGTCTAAAAACAGAACTGGAAACACTTAAAAATTCAAAACTAAAGTCTTTGCCTCTTCAAACATTAATAAATGAGCACCATGTCCTAATACAAGAGAAACTAGATTTAGTGGGAAATATCTCAAAAGGTTTGTACGATGAAATGAATTCATATCTACAAGTAAATCCGAAAAATCTTACAGATCAATTAACAGATAATATACAAGATATACTGAAATATTATCTTAAAACAATCCCAACTGTGGCACCAAATAAGGGACATTCTGTGCAAAACACTCAAGGAGAAGAAGAATCACAGATTCGAAAACATTTGAAGAAAATAATTATCATTCCTAATGAAGCTAATCAATCATCCCAAGTATCAAAATGCGTAAGAACGGAGATTAAAAAACCCGAATTACGAGCAGCAGTTAAATCAGTCAGGAAAACAATGAACAATAATATAGAAATTAAAACCACAGAAACAGATATAGAAATCCTAAAACAAGCACTAACTTCATCGGAAGATCTTATATCTTGCTCAAGAATATTAGAACCAGAAAAGAAAAGACTGAGAATCCTCTTGTTAAGAATTCCAGATGATATCACTCAAGATGATTTAAAGAACGAACTGACCCAGAGAAACTACTTCAGAGACATGCCATTTGAAATATTAAAACATTTTTCGTCGAAACAAAGGCATTATAATAACTGGATACTTCAAGGTAGTACAAATATTTGTCGTCAAATAAGTAGTAAAGGCAAGTTAAACATATTTACAGAATCAGTAAGAGTAGTCCATCATCTTCGAATTATGCGATGCTCTAACTGTCAAGCTTTAGATAGCTACGTAGCAACAAACTGTAAATGGATAGCAGAATGTGCAAACTGCGCGAAAGAGCACCACACTTCCGAATGCTCAGAATCTACAGAACAATGTATTAATTGCTTACGGGAAGGCTTTGAATGTTGTGATTACAAAGCCTCATCTCAAGATTGTCCATTATACAAACATCTTAAAAATAATAAATTGCAAAATTACTACACTAATTCAATAGGTAAAATGTCTATCTCTTCAACAGAAAATGAAACTAAAAGAAGCAGACAACTCACAAGTCCCATTTTATCTAACAACAGCGATTGTCCCAGTGAGGAAGATCTATATGATCATGACTATCCTTCTCTTAAAACAAGCAATGAAATTCGTAGTGTCAGAATTATAGAAAACTCTTCCCGAAAAAACCGAGGAAATTCAAAGAAGACCGCAAGCAGGAATTGGGAGGCTCTGCCTCCCCATTACGGATAGAGGCACTAAAAGTGAATCTTCTAGCCTTTATTCCAAAGAAAAATCATTGAAAATAGCACAAGTAAATCTGCAAAGGAGCCGAACTGCCACAGCTGATCTTATCAATACTCTTTACTCCGAAAATTACTCTTTAGCTTGTATACAAGACTGTTACATTAACAACAACTGACCACATGGTCTACCAGCAGGAGCACCTTGCTACTCGTCAAATAATAGAAATGCGTTCATAATAATTGTAGATCAGAGTTTAAAACACATTCAACTTGGAAAGTTTGATAATACAGTTGTAGTAAATATAACTGTTTCAAAAAATACTTTCACATTAGTTTCACAATATTCTCCGCCATCAGCGAATTTGGAGCAAGATCTTCATTCATGGGATACTTTCCCGGGCTACTCGCCTAATCTCCTCGTATTGGGGGATCTTAACGCCCACAGCATTCTTTGGGGCTATCCTTCTGATAACGAAAAAGATCACCAACTATTTTCTTTTATCAGTCAACATCGACTAATAGTTCTTAATGATCCTCACTGTTTACCAATATTTGAAACGGATCACTCTAGAGGCTGGCCAGATGTTTCCATGTCGTCTCTTCCTTTCTTTTCCAGAATTTCATCCTGGACAGTTGATAAAGACTTAAATTACGGTGACCATAGATTAATTACAATACTAACAGATATTCCATTACCTAAACACTCGACAAGGAGATATCGAACAAAATATATCTCTTTTAAAAAGTTTAATAAAGAATTGGCCTTTAAATTAACACAAAACAGTATAAATTTCAACAACATACCAAATCAAAATACTTTTGATGAACATTACAAACTTTTCTTAGAATTATTACATACCTTATGTGACAAACACTTGAAGAAAAGAAAAAGTATTTTTACCCCACAAATTACCTGGTGGAATGATAACTTACGAAAGACACGAAACTTTGTGAAGGCCTTGCAAAGAAAATCCAAATTGCCGTCAGCTTCACAAGAAGACAAAATTAGATATAAAAAAGAAAAAGCCATCTACAAGAAAGCGATCATGGATTCAAAAAGACAAGCTTGGTCCAACTTTTGTGGCAATACCAAAGATCCCTTTGGAAAAGCTAAGAAAATTGCATTCCAAGAATTCTATCAACAGGAAGTAATGGCGTTGGCAGACTCAAACTATCCATTATATACTAGGGACTTCTTCTACACAGATCTAACAAATAAAATATTCGGCCCTTCAATTAAATTATCTCAAAAATCGTTTGATTCTGATGACTCAGCTCCTCCGTTCGTAGACCAAGAACTCCATGCTGCCATTTACTCTTTCAATCAAAACAAGGCCCCTGGGCCCGACAAAATAGACCATTTCATAATAAGAAGTCTTTATAAAACACAGAAGAATTTACTCTTATCAATGTACAATACGCTACTGAAATTGAATTACTTCCCTTCAAATTGGAAAATTTGAGAATTAGTATATTTTAAAAAGAAAAACAAATCTTCTGACGATTATCAATCCTATAGACCAATAACTCTTCTCCCAATATTTGGCAAAATATTAGAAAAAATGCTTTTGAAACGAGTAAATTATTTCTTATCACACTCACAATCTCTACAATCATCTCAACATGGTTTTGAACAAGGTCGTTCAACAGAAACGGCATTACAAGATCTTTTCTCTAATATAGAAATCAAATCTCAAGAAGATAAGTATATCTCTTTAATTTCTATAGATTTTCAAAACGCATTTGATCGCCTGCCATGGGACATAACTATAGAAGAACTTGAACTTTTAAAGTTAGACAAACCCTATCTTAATCTGTTTAGGTCATTTTTAACATTAAGAGCAGCCTACTATAATTGGCAATCAAATTCACTACATTGGTTTGGCAGGGGCTGCCCACAAGGCTACTGCCTGGGACCCTTTCTTTGGAAAATCTTCTTAAATAAATTATTAAAACTTCTTAAAAGACATGGTTATAAAATAATAGCCTACGCCGATGATATACTATTAGTAATCTCAGGCTCCACAAGGAGAAGCTTTGAAGATTCGGCAAATCATGCTTTACAACTCATCAGCGACTGGGCAGATGTTAATCGTATGTCAATTTCCTTCGACAAATGCTCAGTACTTCATCTTAAAAAACCCAAATCTCTAAAACGTCCACCAATTTTTAAGATAAGAAATAAAAATTTAAAATGAAATCCAACATTTCTTTATTTGGGTGTTACCTTAGATAGTAATCTTACTTTTCTTCCTCATCTTAGAAATAAGAAAATTGAAATATTAAAAACTATTCAAAATCTTTTCAAATTCTCTTCCTCGTATCGTCTTCCAAAATATATTTTAAAAGTGTGGTATCAAACAATATTGGAGAAAAAAATATCTTATGGTGCACCAATCTGGTTCCCAAGATTGCAAAAATCCCATGGCTTACGCATTTTATCATCAATACAAGCAGAATGTCTCTTGATGATTTCTAAAGCATACAGGAAAACGGCAACCTCTGCCTTATGCACATTAACTGGAATAATTCTGCTACAATACCAAATAAAAAGAGAATTTCAAGCTGGGCAAGTATTAAGACTTGGCATACCATCTGAAGAGTTCGATCCAACCCTAATACAAACAAGACTAAAAACGTGCCAGATAAAACCATTTAAAAAGTATTTACATTGGATAGAAGACATACCTCCGAATTTAGCTAACTTAGTGGAAATATACACCGATGGCTCAAAAACTGAATCTGGCACAGCCTATGCCTTCTGTATTTCTGTAACAATCAATTAATTCAAACATATCAAAAGTCCTTAATAAATGACAGTAGTGTTTATCAAGCAGAATTGTTAGCTATCCATGACGCAATAATCTGGGCAAATTCAAGCAATTTTCAAAATATATTAATTCAAACAGACAGTTTATCAAGCCTACAAGCCTTAAAAGACATTAATACAAGAGATATATTAGTAACCTCAATCGTAATACTATTACAGAAAACTACTAAAAATTTTGTTTTCAAATGGATTAGAGGCCACACGGGCATAAAAGGAAACGAATTAGCGGATACCTTGGCAAAAGAAGCTACACTTGAATCATCACAAATAGAATCAAAATTCTATCCATTACCAGCATCCTTAGTAAAAAGAAAATTAAAGCTAGATTCGCTTCAACACTGGCAAAACTATTAGGACTATGCAGATACCGGCAGATACACATACGAATTTCTACCGAAAATTTCAGAAGACTTTTTACTTTTTCATCGAAATCTATATTTATTCGCTACCAATCATGGTCCTTTTTCTTCATATCTAGTTAAATTTAATAAAGTAGATTCTGACCTCTGTACTTGTGGGAACAGAAGTACCTCCTTGCATTTCATGTTAAATTGTCCACTAACTTCAACCTTTCATCCGCGAAAGCCATCAAATATGAAATTAAATGAGTGGTTTTCATATGTATTGAAATGTCCGAAATTATTACAGAAAATAATTGACTGCATCACCCTCGTTGAAAAGAATCAGTATATATTTCAACTTGCGCATTAGCAAGCTTATCAAATCATATCTCTGTTTTAAACATTTCTAAAAACATTTACTATATCATACTTATGATAGTTGAACTTAGTTGAACTTTCTAAATAAAAAGTGCATCTAAAAATTTTTATAGACAACAAACTCTTAATTGTCTTAATTAACTCTTCTATTTTAAATTTTGAAATTTATGCATTTTAATATTGTAAAAACTTTAGGTTCGCCCAGAAGAAATTGGGCAACCATTTGTGAAATAATTGTACTTTTTTTTTTTTTTTTTTTTTTTTTTTTTTTTTTTTTTTTTTTAAATAATAAATGTTAGGTGGGGCTTGTTGAGCTCAAGCCATATGGTAGGCCTCCCCACCTAACTGAATCTGAATCTGAATCTGTTCCTTTTGTAATGTGAAGGCATTCCATATAACCATATCTAATAGATGGCGAAATATTGTTAAATAATACCTCTTCTGTCTTTTTCGTGTTGTTGAATAACAAACTAATGCCTGATCCGCTCTATCAACCCGACTCATCTTCAAGTTATAATCTTTAACTAATAGCTGGCTTCATGACATTTTTTTCAGTTTCAGAACAATTTGCTCTATGGATAGAACTAAGAAGCAAAACATCTTTTTTTGTCACGCTATCTCAACACGGTAATTTTGCCTCTTTGGAAAGCGGCTATTTCATCTTTCTTCAAAGTAAGTTTTTTGAAATTTTCCGGCAAATCACGTCGATTAGAACGAAAAATTCCATATACTTCAGTTGAATTTTGGATAAGAAGGTCTGCTAATTCTGGTGAGGGATAAAAATTGTCCGCAATTACACAATAACCTTTTCCCAAAAAAGGTTCAATAAGCGTCATCACTGCTTTTGTTGCGACTCCATATTTCTCATACTTTTTATCAAAGATTGTACTCTACCCTGTGTACACGATCGTATTGTGAATATATCCTGTCTCTGCTTCAGCAAGTATAAAGAGTTTTACTCCAAAGCGAGCTCTTTTCATTGGTATGTATTGTACCCATGATATCCTGCCTTTGAAAAGCATCAAGCTCTCATCAATGCTCAGGTCCCTTTCAGGTGTATAGACACTTGAAAATTTCTTCATCATGTCAGTAAAAACAGGCCATATTTTTCTTGTAACAGAGTAATTTATTCCATTTTTCAATATTGGGTGAAAAAAGTCCGGGCCAGGATTCGAACCAGGGATGTATTGGCTGAAGCCGCCAATGCTCTACCAACTGAGCTCTCCCGGACACGAACAATGGAGGACTATTTCACCCAATTAACCTCATCGATTACTTCGATCGTGTTTAAAAATTAATCTAACATATTTTTCTTAGTTTTGGATTTGGATGTGAATTTTTATCAAAAGTACTGTTATCAGAAAAGCGCAGAAATTTCATGATAAGTTGAAAGCGATTGCTGCTCATAAAATACCCAAAAATTGGAGTTTCGATCAATTTGTTTTTAGACCAGTAAAGCGCAACGTGAGGTTTTACAAGTATTCCTTGCAGAATAATTGTACATAAAAAAACATATATTTCTTCTAAAGTTATTGAACGCCAAAACTTCGTTCTTTATTTCCCTTTACCAGGATGCTAGTTGTTATACTGGTCTGCAAAACGGTTAGTTTCTGTAACAATATGAAGCACCAGCTTCTCATCAAAAAATAATTCAAAAAATAAAAGTGGGTTCGTAACATCTGTTACATTTTTATTTATTCCTGGTTGTCCCGAAAATGGAAACCGTGAAGGTGGCATAGGTAAACTTTTTATATCCAATCGTACCCAATTTCTGGCATCTTTCATAGAATAGTATTTATCTGAATCCTCTTCATCTGACATATCATATTCTGACGTCTCTGATCCAGAAAACGACGGAAAGTCGTCATCCAACTCACTATCGGACACACTACTACGAAATTCTAGAAAACCTGAGAAACTGCGCGGCTGAAGCTATGAGACTGAGGTAGTAACATCAAAATAGCAATGCGATAGAAAAGCGAAAAGTGAACGGAAAACCAAACAATATTTTCCCTAAAATAATAGTGGTGTACAAAAAGGGCGGAGCCTTGTCAAATATGGAAAAAAATTCTCTTGTATTTTCATGTCACTAGCTCAGTGCGATAGCCATTATGAAGGTAGTTCCTGCGACTCCTTCTCCTCTGAAATAGGTCAGTCTTTCAAAAACACCTTCAAAGTCTTTTTTCTTTTTCTTTTTTTTTTAAATTCCAAAGCCGTGGACGTGGTTTTACTGGTAAAGCGCAGTATAAAGGACAATATTTTGGACTGACGTATATATACGTCTGTGGCACTTAACGCATCGACTATGCGCGATGGATATATACGTCTGTGGAATTTAAGGGGTTAAGAGAATCCGAATTCACACAAGAATATTTCAATAATACATTTTGGTTTATTAAATAATTGAATGTTTATTACTAAATAAAGCTAACATCGTTGTTTTTAATTTCTGGTGTGAATTTAACCTTTCCGAATAAAAAAATATCCTAAATTGAAAACACTGGTGGTATCATTTATGTTATCATGGACATTAGAAGGTTAATCCTTTCCAGCATGGTGGGTTGAATTATGTGCCATTTAAATGTAACTCCTAAATGCCACCAGTGTTTTAAATGAATTTTTGACTTTCAGTTTGTACGTAAGAAAAGAATTTACTTATTTTTAAATAAATTTGTTCGCAAGTCCTGGTGTCACACAATTATTTCAACATTTTAGCAACAGAAGTATTTTGAGACGGAAAGGTTCAAAAATGAGAGTTAGGAATAGATTAAAATAACGGAGATAAATAACGGATAAACAGCGGAGGAAAAATAAGGTAAATCTTTTGGTAATAAATATATCAAACAGCATGTACAGAAAACTGTTAATTTGCTAAATGAAAATAAATTTCGAGATACATTTTGCAAAGCTGCCACATGCGACTATTGTTACATATTTTTCACCCAAGTATTATTCTAATATAAATTTCAAATGATATGTCTCTTGCAAATGTTGCCAAAGCGTGAGTTAAGGATTTCTGTTTTAAGAAAGTGATGCCAGTTAGAATTAAAAATAAACGCTTGTGGCAGCCCTGATTTTACATTGATAACTCATATTACTATATAAATTCTCTTGAAATGTATCTATTTAGTATTAATTCTAATCAAACTACTGAAACATTGTAGCATTAAAAAAGCAAAATTATAAAGCTATTAAAATTATTTCCAGAATAAAACTTCGAATGAACAGTAAATTACTCTTTATAATTTAATTTAATGTACGTGAAAATTGCTTTCTTATCTTTGACTGTTTTTCCTCTGAAACTTTCCTCTGCTCAAGTATCAGAAATTATCTCTGACAAGGAAGGTCTCCATTGGAGGCATACTCAGAATTTTTTGAAAAAAATACGAATTAAACTACTCATGTAGGTAATAAAGGATCAGTAAAAATTAGCGGCGGAATTACATTATTAGATATGTAAAAAAATAAAATAGTTTGGAATAATTGGCGTGAAAAGCTGAAAGCGACGCAGGATTTGGCGAGCAGTGCATTTCCTCGCCAAAAGCAGACGATTTTAACGAATCTGAAAACTGATTTTAATTGACTTCACTGTTAAAAATCTGCAGCATTTACTGCAACGTCACTCCACTACTTTTATAGAATATCTCTCTTCTGACCAATGAGAATGCTCCATAGCACTTTGAATTGACCGTGTCATACACTGTTAAAAATCTGTTGCATTTTGTTGCAACGCACTCCACCGCTTGTATATAATATCTCTATTCCAACCAATGAGAAAGCTCCATTTCACGACCAAGTAACCGTTTTTTATACAAGCAAGGAAGTGCGTTGCAACAAAATGCAGCAGATTTTTAACAGTGTATTTTTCAATTTGGAACAATTTTAATCAATTTAAATTGTGTTTTAAATGGTAAAACATATTAATTTCATTTTGTTATAAGTACATATAAACGTATATGACAAAATTACACTTAAAGTAAAGTAAAAATGTAAAACTAAAATTACTTAAACTAAACTTATTTAAATAAATTGAACATAGAAAGTTTTTTCTTTAAAAAATATTTGAAGCGTAAAAGCGTATTTTTAAAATTTCGTTTTTTCGCCAACCGGAGATAAATCGCCAAATAAACGAAATTTTTATTATTTTTTTACGGATGTTATAAGGAGGTTCCGCCGAAATTTTTTTTATAAACATATATAACTATATGAGAAGAACATTCTGTAATTTTTTCAGATTTTTCTGAGTATGCCCGTATGGAGACCTTCCTTGTGAGTGTGAAAATTGATTACTCTTGCGGGGATAAAGATAGTACACGTAATATATAGAGTGATGAAAAGTAATAATTTAAGGGAATGCTGAAATCTGCCCCCAGTATATCTGCCCCCGTCCGCCATTTTGACCTTTACATTAGAAGGGGGTAGATATCCAGCGCTGCAGCATTTCACTTTCTACGAGGGCCTGATATCTGCCCCCAGTATATCTTCCCCCGTCAGCCATTTTGAGCTCTGCATTAGAAGGGGGAAGATATCCAGTGCTGCAGAATTTCACTTTCTACGAGAGCCTGATATCTACCCCCAGTATATCTGCCCCCGTCCGCCATTTTGACCTCTGCATTAGATGGGGGTAGATATCCAGTGCTGCAGCATTTCACTTTCTACGAGGGCCTGATATCTGCCCCCAGTATATCTGTCCCCGTCCGCCATTTTGAGCTCTGCATTAGAAGGGGGAAGATATCCAGTGCTGCAGAATTTCACTTTCTACGAGAGCCTGATATCTACCCCCAGTATATCTGCCCCCGTACGTCATTTTGATATCACAGTAGAGGGGACATACATGGAGTGCTAGAATATTTTTTAGGTTCATCGAGGACCTAAGAATCCTGGATATATATCCTTTCTGCGTATAGTTTTTATTGTTTCCGCTAATAATCATACGGTTTATTTATCTTGAAATTTGTAGACGACACTTAAAATGTAATTCTAAAATTATATAATATATATGAGGACGGAAACTTCAAAACGCACTTTATCGACTTTTTAAAAATGAATTTTCTGTATGAACCTATTCTATTAATAAATCTGCGTAAAAGAAAAAAAATCTGTAATTTCAGAGCAGGGCGCGAATCATGTGCCAACCAGCGAATCATGTCAGGGGTGGACTCCGAAATTTTTTTTTGGGGGGGCTAACATCTTTTAGCAATTATTAATGCAGTAATTAAGCAAACTAAATACTTTAAAAACTGATAAAATGGATCTGTCTATAAAGGAACCCGATTAAAGCGAAACCTCTTTAAAATGGAGTTTTCCTAAATGGAAAATATTCGTGATCACCGGAAAATAATTAAGAGCGGTATACCTCCGAACCCTGTATTTCCCAAATTATGAATTCATGAAAATTTCATCTTCTGAAGCATTTTTTGTGAATTTTTGAATCTACATAAGAAGATCTACACAATTAATTAAGAGGCTACTTCAGTCAAGCGAAAAGGCCCGTTCGATAATGCTAATCCTGTGGAAGAAATTAAAAAAATATATATCTCGTTTGAATTTACAAGTTTTTAAATGATTTTTTTCATTGAATATTAGAGATTTTTTCGATTTTATTTACAAATAATTTTAGTGAAAACACTTTTATTTTCGGAACCGGTTTCGAAAGTGAAAGCATATTCATGAGAAAAAAACATATAATCAAAATCGAAAAAGTAAGAAACGGCCTGCATACAGATCATCTAAGAAAAAATATTAAAAATATTGAAATTCAATCGAGATATTTTTATAAATCTTTTCCATTGGATTAGCATAAGCTAGCGGGTCTTTTCTCATGACTAAAGTTCCTCTCAATAAAATTTAAAAGAGTTTTGACAGTTAAAATTGTGTTTTAGAAATTTTATGCAATATTTATAACTGCACTTAAATTTTTTATTTTAAATACTTTTTTAGATTTTTATTGAATTACAAAATGTACAAACATAATGGTCTTACTCTAGAATTATAAAATGATACTTAATTGAAAATTTCCCCCCACAATCTTTCAACGCTAAGAAAGCTGAGAAATGCAAATGAAAAACAAATCGTCCTTTTAAAAATATTTTTGTTTGTTCAACCAATTATGCTCTTGAGATAAGATGAAGTAAAGTAGTATTTAGAACGCATTCTAAAATGTATTACTACTAATCGAGTATTACATGCATTTTAAAACAAATTATTTTAAAGGTGCTTTAAAGTGACGCCGGGACATAAAGGGATAAGAAAGCCTACTTAAAACTGAACTTTTCTCCATTCCATAAGATTTAGTCTTAGGTTGTTGTTATGATTAATGTAAAATATAGATAGCATTCTTCAATTCATTAAAAAATAATAATAACTTGATTTATATATTAATAAAGAAAACTGATGGATAGCACATGCGCATTATTTTCTTGGATTCTCATTGCTGTTTTGACATTATTGAACATATTTTGGAAAATGCCATAAGTAAAATTATTCTTGATTCCGTTTAAAATATATATGATGAGTAAAATGTATTAATTAGAGTTAAAACAACTTTCAAACAGCCGATAACTTGACAGAAGCAAACAAAATAAAATTATGCATTGGACATTGATTTAAATTGTATTTTTCCATTCAGAAATAATTTAAAGAGAACGCAACTTTGATTACACAGTATTTCAGTGAAGAGCAAATATTAGCTTTCTAAACAACATTTAAAGTTTCCTTAGAATAGATATAAATATAAATCGAATATAATTATATATTCCTAAAATTATTAATTTCATAATGCAGAAACTTATTATTATATTTAAAAAACACTTTAATATATTAATTCCACAGGTTGGATTTTTTGTAACTGATTGTATTTGTAATTTAGTTTTATCAATTGTTTTCCGACGAATTTTTAGATTATTTTAAAGTGATGGCTGTTTTAAACACGATTCAATTCAGTGATGATGTTGTTTCTCGTTAAAACTAACTTTGCCTGATCTTATTTCATTAATAATATGAATTATAAAATTAGTCATTTAGCAATTCGCTATAATTAAATTTAAAATTCTGCATGTGATTATATCATTTCAAGTATAAATCTATTATTATAAACATATATCCATTCATCCTGTATAAGATCATTGCTTTTAAATTATCACGAAGTGACCGACGAAACAAGTGGCAGCTACTTAGTTCATCTGGATACCATTTCCCCCATCTGGTAGGTAAACAGAAAAAAGTGACATAAACTATAAAAGCGGAGAAAAGTGACACGGAAAAAGTTTACGGAAAAAAAAGTTACAGGAAAAAAAGTGACAAGGAATTGATTTTGGGGATTCATTGATCAGACGGTTGGTTGGTTGTTTAGGGTTTTGTGGCACAAAATCCCTTGAGGGACATGCTGCGCCAAGACAACATTGATCAGACGGAGGCTCTTAATTTAGGTAAATGGGTTTTTCATACTGAATTAACGGTTTTGGTCCAATTTTTGGATATACGCCCATATTGAAAAGACGCTTTCCTTATTAATCATTTAATAAATTTTTGAAGGATTTTAGAAGGATTGAATTATTTAGAAGGATTAATTAAATTTGAATTTACAGGGATTTTGTGCAATATTTATAACCCACTCAAATCTTTTATTTTAAATTGTTTTCTTCGTATTTTGTAGAATTATAAAATGTACAAATATGGTGTTCTTACAATATAAATGTAGAAATACAGTCGGCTCTCGTTAATTCGAACTTACTGGGACCATAAGAAATGTTCGAATTATGGTAAGTATGACAGAAAAACATAATTAAAAGAGTTCTTTTACAAAGGAATTATAGTATTTTCTAAATTCATTTCATCTGTTCAAGTTAGAATGTGACTTAATATTAAATTAAAATACATAAATACATAAACCAATTAAGGAATTAGGAACAATCGATATGGAAGAAGAGGTGGATGTGTCATTTACAGACATACAGACAGGCCCGACTAATAAGTTTCTATGCCCTGGGCACTTTCAAATTTTCGTGCCCCCGTAGATTAGTTAATTTACTGATAGTAGTTTTTTCACACATTATACACTTATCCGAAAAAAAGTTTCCTCGAAAATTGAAAAACAATTCCATAAATAAAAATTAAAGAAATTCTACTATTTATTGAAACGTGCTTTTAAACATAAATTGATGTATACTTTTGTCATTTTACCGAATTAATATCACTTTTCGTTCCGCAATTATGATTTTTATGATATAAATTTAGATGAAATAGGAAATGTTTTGTGTTCCACAGAAATTTCCTTCCCAGGGCATAGAACTCGAGTGCCCGTGCGATAGTCAGGGTTTGCATACGGATAATTAGAAAGCGGATATCAAATGGATGGGATTATGTGTATACTAATTCAGAACAATTTTTACTAAAATGAAAGAAATCAAGTTATTTCAAGGATCTGGAGTTTAAAAAAAGGAAAAATGAAAAATTGGAGTTCCCGTTAGTTTGAATTAAACGATGTCAAGAGAAAATGAGTTCAAATTAACTGAAAATTTTAACATTATTCTGCCATTGAAAATTTCGGAACTTAACGTTTAGTTCGAATTAAGTGAAGATTCGATTTATCCGATTTTGAATTAACGAGAGTCGACTGTATTTCCGAATTGAAAAATCCCCATCCCCCTCCCTCAGCGCCAATAAAGCTGAAAAAATACAAAGGGAAAAGAAATTATACTTTTAAAAATATATTTGTTTTGTGTAACTAATAATGCTTTTGGAACAAAATAAAGTAATGTATCTGTAACTCATTCTAAACAGTATTACAACTAATTGACGTATTAAAAGAATTTTATAATGAATAATTTTAATGGACTTATAAGTACCGTCCGTAGATAAAGGGTTAATCGAAGATTATAAAAACCATTAATAAATTAGTGAACCAATTTTATAAGATAGTTTGTGATTTTTTGTGTGAATGGTTATTTTCGAGATTGTCAAAACTACACACTCTCTGAAAATTTTACAAACTTCGACTTTCAGAAATTCTCAAAAGAAATATTTAAAAACAAATCATGGGGAAAATGTTATTTTGTACAGAGGAAATGGTATTTCAAAACAATATTTCTCTGTAAAAAAGGCAAGGCCCGATTAAGCTCTGATGCTATGGGAGGCACAGTGTCATTTCGGGGCCCCTCTTTCATTTGTAAAGAATTTACATTCGAGATACCTGGAAATTCACCACTGCTACAAATATTATTCAAAAGAATGGCTCACTTGATTTCGTATGTATTTCATTAATCAATATCCCCCCCCCCTTTTTTTTTCTTTTTACATTAAAATTGAATACAATCAAGCAAAATATGCTAAAAGAGATTAGCATGGGGCTAATATAAAAAATATAATTGGATGAAAAGATTGAATTAAAAATGTATGCACAACATAAAGTGTCAATATTTTGATATACTTCTTTCAATAACGGCAATAGCTATTTTTTTTGTACATATAAGCTAAATTTAACAATTCTAAAATTCAATATGTAAAATAAAAATTTATCTAAAATAATGTACAAAAACTGATCTTTTACATGAAAAATTAATTTGTTATTTGCATTTACGAAGCACTTAAATAATACAAATTATATATATATGCATATATGCATAATTAATAATTTGAAAAGAAATTAGGTAAAATTTTAGAATTAAGTTAATTCCATGCAAAATTCAGGGCCCCCTGTGTTCTCAATTTTGGCCCCCTTCAAAACTTTCTAAGGGAAGCATGTACTTCTCGTACCTATTCGGTAATCAGTAAATCGGAACTCCCTGGGAGACCCCAATTAGCGCGGGCCGTGCCCTAACTGTCGCATCGTTTGTCCGATAATTGAGTCTGTCTAGCTGCCAGTATCAGATAGACCCGTTGTAGTCCACAGGCTCTTTGGCCTGAAGGCATGGGTATGGCAATCCGTGGTCAAAGAAGGGTTCTTTCTGAATTTCTTAGGAAAACAGGAAGTGCCTGGCTGTTTGTAAAAAGAATGATGAATGAAGTGACAGATTTAGATTAGTACTCACCTCAGTACAAAACAAGAAGAGATAATATTTGTCTTGTTCTATGTTCTATGCAGGGATTCTTTTAGTAATGGTTCTTATGCAGGGATTCTTTTACCAATGGTTCTATGTCTTGGGTGAAAATATTCTCACAACAATTCTGGGAAACATTTTTCCAGTTAACTTGTGAATAATAATTAAAAAATGTGTGCAAGTTCAGATTTGTAATATTATGTAATCTCTATAGTTGTTTGATACGGTGCGGGCCCCATCTTGTTCCCAGTGCCCTTGCCCTTGGGCAGTTTCCCACTGTGCCCCCCCCCCCCCTCTAACCGGCCCTGTGGCCATTTAAAACTAAAAAACTAAAACATAAAAATGAAGTACAAAAAATGAAAAAAATAAGCGTTTTTTATGTGTTTGAACTTTATAAAAAAAAGGTCGGAGATTTTTTTTCTTTCGTTCATATCTTAAAAAATGGCTGAGGTGTGGCAATTTGAATTTCTAGTGTGCACGGCCGGTAACAGGTTTTACGGGCTCCTGGGCAGACTAAACATACGGCCCCCCTCCTACAATTAAACATATGGAAATTTGCCGCTTATTTGAATCACTGTACTATTGAATAAGTCCTTTTTTAATTAAGAAAACAACGTTTGTCATTTGTTTAATCAGCACCGTCTTCTTTAATCGAATCAAATTCTGCTTTACAAACAGTGTTAATATAAAAGGTAAACTTTTTACAAGCTTGACAATCCTAATACTTTTTATACATTTGTAAACGAAAATTTCGGCTAATTTTAGTCAAATTTAAGGAATTAAGAAATATGTCCCCATAAACATAATGCATCTTAGATTTTGATTATAATCAATTGCTAGTTGGCGAGCAATCTCTCTTATGTCCTTAAAATTGTTTTTCAGTACAAATTTTGGCTGCAATCATAGTTAAATAATTTTTTCGGTTATTAATGTCAAAGCTCATATTTAAAATGAAAATGTTGCTAAAATGTATAAAAATTGCAATATTTTTAGGATGATTAGTACTAACGTTAAAAAATATTCAGGGTGCAATATAAAGTTATATATTTATAATTTTAATAATTCTTGAGCGAGTGGATTCCAATTTCATATCCAAAGCTAAAATTTGCTCAAGACTCAAAATTTAAAGTAAAACCATGTTTTAGCTTGGAATATTTACGATTCTTTCTCGAAATCTAGAAATATTTCCCTCAAACTAATAAAATTTTAAGGAAACATTTTCCAATTACATTACTATTTTTATTTTCCTCGATAAAAATGAATGCGTGGAAGATTCTTTTTTTTCCTATAACTAATTTGCAAAGACATACAACTTAACAACTTATAAGCTTAACAACAATAAATAACAACATATAAATACACTGGTGCTTAACAACATATAAATAGTAGGTGTCTCGCCTAGCTTTAGTCGGGATCAAAATATTAGCTTTAAAAACACCTGAAATAAAACCGTTCATTAATTTGAACAACTTTATATTTTTAAACGGAAATCTAGTATAAAAAGCTTGCAGAAGCATTCTTCTGTTTTTCTTTTTTATCGACTACCAATAAATACATTTAAATTATTTTAAAAGATATTTATTATTGTCTAAACAATTTAAAAATTTTATGAAATACAAATGTGGTGATTTCAAACTCCGTGTTTAATTTTCATGCAAAAAGGCTGATATTTAGTGGTAAAAGTGCTGCACATCAAGAGCAATACTGACATGCGTAATTTACGATTTAAGCAAATAATTAGAAAAAGCCCCTACCGCCTCAAAATATAGCCGTAAGGTATATTTGAAAGTTAATTACTATTTTTTAAAAAAAGGAAATCAAGATTAGAAATAAACGCATTTTCATCTAGCCGCTTTTGATGAGTTTTTAATTCAATTTTCAGTAAGCGCCTTTTTAAACAGAATTATGTTACTGTGACTTCTTTTCTTCTCTAACCTCCTCTCCCTTTATGATTCTTTTTTTGTTAGACTTGGTCCCATGAACAACTTGTCAATATAAAAGTTGTAGATAATATTAAGAAGATTTATAATAAATTTAATTGCATTTAATATCTTGTAAACCGACGAAGATATGATTTTTTTTGTTTTATTTTAATCCTTTTAAGGACGTCTTTTGCAGTCTGGAAACGGTTAATCTGAAGGTTCAAACTGACAAACGGTAGCAGTAAATTTTTACTGCAATTTTGATCGCATAATATGCATAACGAAAAGTTTTCGATTATTTTTAAATCAGTTTGTTCAAAAATCGCAGTTTGAATGAATTATTTGACCAGTTTCTGAGCAGAAAAGCCTTGCCCATGAAAGGGTTAAAACATTATTTTGATATATATATATTTGAGCCCATTTTTAACGATGTCAAAAATCTGTCATAGATAAATTTTTAGAACTTTTCTTAGAAGTAATAATAACGGTAATTGATTTTATGTACATCACAATTGTAAAATTATGGGTTTTTTCTGTTTTCACAAATCCCTTCCCCATTTCCAACCTCCTTGGTCTGATTTTGGCCATTAACGAACATGACCGAGATTTTCTTCTCTTTGATTTTATGTATGAGGTTGCAAGAGATTTATGCAAAATTGTAGAAATTACGTGGATATATACAGAAGTGCAAAAATCTAGGCGCCAGCGGCTCTCATCGCTAAAAGAAAAAAGCTTTCCTCATTGAAACTTCAATAGCACTTATGTTGAAAATGATATGCAATCGAAGATATAATAATAATAATAATAATAATAATAATAATAATAATAATAATAATAATAAAATAGTAATAACAATAATAACATTTTTCTGCGTTTCTAATCAGAATTTTTTAAGTGTAATATTTTCAAAAAGCATAATTATGTGAAAACGCAAAAGTTTAAATTATTTTGAAACCCATTCCCATCAATTCGATATTTAAAAAGAAAAAAAATCTTTGAAAAATCTACTTAAGCCTTATTTACCAGAGTAAAAAGTTCCTTAGACTGCTAATGTACAAAACTTCTTTGTATTGTAGGACTTTTAGAAGAGGTGTCTACAAGCATTCTCACGTTGAACTCTTTTTAAAAGGGGATTCAAATGCTGAAATTTAATATCCTGCGTTGAGGAGCATTGCATGCGGGAATGGGTGCAGAAGAATTAGAGAAACATTTTTGTTGAGCTTTTTTTGTCAATCTCAGGGACTGATCATTGTTCGTTTTTACCTGTCTCTCCAACATAGATCAATAAAAGGACTAGCCCTGTGAAAAGAAAAAAAAATCTTACTAACTCGTGTATAAGTCGACCGACTCCTATTTTTAACTCCCAAATTTTGTGTAAAATTCTTCGACATTTACACTAGTATATACGGTATAAATAAATAAATAAATATGAACAGATAAATATTTATATAAAGTTTTAAACTGGGGGGGGGGGGGCTTTGGATTCTATTACTCATGATGGGCATGGATCTGCAAAAAGTTTTCAGAAATTTCAACATAGGGGGAAATATAATAGGTATAGTATTCTTTACGAAATCTACCTATAAAAAATCCTGAAGAGATGTCTGGAAACGAATTTGCCTGAAAGGTTAAATGTCAATATCGTTTAAAATTGAAAAAAATCTTCTTAAAGATGAATGTTTGTTTACGCGTGTGTGATTTGTCTTTTCGTATTTAGATTTTAAATTCTGGGTGAAAAATTTTAAGTATTTCAAAAATAAATAAATAAATAAATAAATAAATAATACGAAAGTGTGAGTTTCAAAAAATTATTTTTTTTTTAATAGATTGTCATTTTCAGAGAGATAATTGAACGTAGATATGCTGCTTTGGTACCTTTATTTTTTTTATGTTTTTGATTTCAATATTTATGATGTCAATTTTTAAACATCGCAGAAAAAAAAATCACAAACGGAATCGACGACGGAAATTAGTGCATTAGTTAATGAGATAAAACTGTCGTATAAATCGTAAAAATGCAGCAGAGCAACGCCACCTGTTGAGCGATTTGAACCAAAAACTAATCAACATCAATCTATATCAGGGACTACCAGGATAATAAATTTTCATTAAATTCCGTGTATTTGTTCCTGAGATGGAGTTGTTGCAAAAATCGTGAAAAATGCAGCATAGCAGCTCCACCTATTGAGCGATTTACACCAAAACTAGTCAGCGTCAATATATATGAATGACTACCTGAAGTAAACTTTTATTAAATTCCGTGCATTAAGGGTGGATTCGAAAAAATATGTTCCAACTCTCAACAGCTCGAAATTTTCTGATACATTTTCAGACTCATTTTTAAAAGTAGAAACATGAAATTTGCTAAGATGATTTTTGAAGATGCCGTGTGATTTAATTTCCCCCTCAATTCATTAGAATTGGATTTATAAACAATTATTTTCTCACTCTGATCTTTTATTTTTATTTTATTTTATTTTTGTTTTGTTTTCTGTTTTAGATCTTCCGCTTCAAAAACTTCGGTTCAAAACGTCATCTTTGACAGACTTTTTTTTTTTTTTTTTTTTTTTTTTTTTTTTTTTTTTTTTTGCAATATTTTCTCCATTTATCAAAAACTCAATAAGCACGGCACATTGTGTACTTTCTTAATAATAGAATTTGCCAGTTTGATGCACTTGAGAGCAAAAAGGAATTTAAAAATAAATCGGAATATAAGAAATTTGGTTTGGAATACACCCTTAATTCTTGAGACAGAACGATAGCAAAAATTGTGAAAGATACAGCATAGCAGCGCCACTTCTTGAAACATTTACACTAAAATGTAAACAAACATCAGTTCATATCAAGGACTAACTGAATCGGAAGTTTGATGGAAATATGCGTATTAGTTATCAAGATATAGCTGTTGAGTAAATCGTAAAAAAATGCAACATAGCAGCGCAACTTACTGATCGATTTTACACCAAAAACTAATTACCACCAAGTGTATTTCAGGGACTAACTGAATATAAAGTTTTGTGAAATTCTGTTTATAAATTCTTGAGATAGAGTGTCCACAAAATTTATGTCACAGAGAGACATTTCGTAAACACGTGTTTTTTGGAATCTTTGACCCCCTAAAACGTGTAAATCTGACGAAGATCGAAATTCAAAAATTTTTATGAATCCATCCTTTTTTCCAGGTAGAGGTAGAATAAAGAAAAAATACGAATATTGCATAGATCCTGATAAGAGATTAGGTTTTCGTTTAAAAGTATAAATTCTGACAAAATTCGGTAACATGTTTCGGTAACAAATTTGATGTTTATTAAACCCTTGAAGGGCAGTGGCTCATTTTTCATCACTTAATTCACTTAACCGCCCTAAATTAGATAAATCGGTTTTTATGCAGAATTATCCAAAGTGTGTCAAATTTTGGATATAGGTTCTTTCTGATAAGGCTTATATATAGTATATAATGCCTAAAGAGATTTGGGAATTTAATGGTTTAGCATAGAGGGAGAACGGGGGAATAATCTTTCTTAAATTAAATTAATAGGTTTTTATGCAGAATTATCCGATTTGTTTGGAATTTTTGACATAAGTTGATTATGATAAGAAATATCTCTGATTAGTTATGTGATTTTTTTTTTGCTTATTAATAAAGGGGGGGGCAATTATCTCGCCTCAAATTAGATAAATCGTTTTTTATGCAGAATTACCCGATGTATTTCTTTTAAATGTAGGTACTTTCAGGTGAATACCTGAATAGTTCTAAGACTTTAATGGCTAAGTATAGAAGGTGAATCGAATACAACCCCCACCCCCTTAAATTAAATAAATGTCTTTTTACGCAGAATTATTGGATTTGCTTCAAATTTTGGATTATAGATTCATTGTGATAAGGTGTATCCCTGATTAGATATAGGATTATTTTGCTAATTAAAAAGGGACGAGTGATTATAACCTCCCCTTAAATTAGTTAAATTGTTTTTATGCACACTTATCAGATGTATTTCATATTTTGGATATAAGTTCTTTTTCATAAAATGAATCCCGGAATAGGTTTTAGGGTTTAAAAATCACCCCAGGAAATGAATATTATATGTTCTTTTTTGTTGCCAAAATATTTTCCAAAATATATTCTTAATTTAATATTTTATGTGTTAAAAACTGACAATCTATGAGTAACATTTAAAGATAAATTGTCAATCACATAAGGAACTAAGACTTTCAATAAACGTTTAAAATGGATTGCATATTCTCTATCGTCTGTTAAATGTTGAATTTTGATACTTATCATTATTTTCATTAGTATTTATGTGTTTATATATTTTGATTCTTTTTAATGTGTCAATTAAATAGCTCTCGTTAGAACTTTTTTTTTCTTTTGTTCAGCGCAAAATAATTTGTTAAGAATGTTTTTTTTTTTTTTTTTTTTTTTTTTTTTTTTTTTTTTAACAATGTTAATTTAAAGCGAAAACCAAAAGCTAAATTTCGAAAATTTTAAGTTTACAAAATGTAACGAATATTGTTAAATGTTAAATGTTTTGTTTTATTCGCTCTTTATTTTGTTTTTTTAGAATATTTTTTTTAGAATTTTCCTTTTTTTTCAAATAAATGAGAATTTATTTTATATAATGCGTCGATTAAATTTAATTTTTTAACATCAATAAAACAGTGAGAGCTGCTGATTTAAAACATCAATAACATAAAAAAAAATTGTATAAATGTTGCTTTAAATTACTGAATATAGTTTCATATACAACTATATAAAAAAAGGAGGAGGATTTCAGATTATAAAATGAATTACATACTATATATATGTATCTTTTTATAACTCAAGAGGGCAGAAACAGCTATAACCTTTCACATGAATTTTCACTTCATATAAATCATTAAAAATTTTAATAATTTAAAAAAATTCAATAGTGAAGACACATACCCTATTAATATATTTTATCATAATAGGAAAGTTCTACTATAGTTCAGAACTATTATATAGAATATATAGAACTATTGTATAGAATAGTTCAGAATTATTATATAGAACATTCAGTTATCACTTCATTTTGTTAATGGTTGAAAGCGTTATTGTTGTATATGCAAATTTAGAAAACAAGGAAAATCCAAAAGTAAATAGTATAATATAGAAATCTTAACAAACATATGCAAATGCAAATAACAATACTACTAATAATAATTCGCTCCAAAAATTGCTAAAATTACCTTTCTTTGAGATATTTTGAACCTTTTACGTACAATCGTAGAAGAAAAAGGTAACCACCCCCTATCAACTGTGCAATAAATTATTTTAGTAGAAAGTTGCTGTTAGCAAAAGATAAAAAATAATGTCTACTTTTAAATGATGTATATAAAATCGTTTAGGGGGCCATTTTCATATAAAAATAAATCCAAATTTTGTCCTTTAACAAATAATTTTGCCACCATAAATAGATTTTGCACCCTTAAATTAGCCTAAATTCAAATTTTCATAAATTTCTTATTGTACAATTAATTTCCAAGAAATTAATTATTTTAAAACAAGCATATTTTAGAGACTGCATCTAAATTGAAGTTATGTACTCAATTATTGGAATGCTACAGAATGATTGTCTCTTCTATTAATGTATATTATTTTTTACCAATAAGACCATTTTAGTCGCTTAATATCTTTCGGCTATAGTCACGACATATGTTTCGTTAAAATGGGTAATACATGTATATATATATATATATATATATATATATATATATATATATATATATATATATATATATATATATATATTAGGCATAATTTAAACCAAAAATTTGAAATATCTTGTTAAAATTGGGTACCGCCGTTGAAAAAAAAAAGTTTCGGTTCGTTTTAATATGTACATGTCACCTCCCCCCACTTAGCACATTTTATATGCATCATTTAATAGTGCACTTTATTTCCAATCCTTTGGTACCAACAACTTTCTTCTACAATAATTTGTTGAGGCGTTAGTATGGTGGGGTTTTTTTTTGGGGGGGGGGGAGCTATTCCCATGCCTGTATGCTATTCTTTTCACTCAAAACATGAAATTTTTAGCTTATGAAGTTTTTCACCGTATACACGTCCTTTTATAACTTGTTTTTGTATTTTATATTTTTAAATTAATTTAATTGTAAAGTACTTCTTTATGTGAAATTATATTCAATCTAAAGTTAACAAAATACTATTTCTATAAAATTCAGTTACAGATATTATTAAAATTAAATTTTATTCTACATCTAAAAAATAAAAAAATAATAAAAATAAAGATCTTTTATTGTAATAAAGTTATTAAGGTTTTAATGCTTCTATTCCAATATGAAAAAAAAGCAGAATTGATTGCACTTTTACTCAAACATAGAATATTTTCCCCAAACCTAAATCTGACGTCATTTTCATGATATCAAAATTTAAATATACACCTTTCATATCTGTATTCACTTTTTAAAGAAAATCGATAATTTAATTTGATCATTTTGATTCAAAACTTGAAGTCTCGATAGCTATTAACTGAAACAGATACTAAACTATCCATATACTTTTTTAAAGCATAAATGAAATTTTATAAAAGAAACAAACATTCACTGGGTTTTATAACAGACAATATTCTTGACACAACGTAGTTTAATTATTTTTTTTCACTTTTAATAAAAAAATGGCAACATAAAAATCCAGTAGTCTTGTTTTTTTTTCGGTTTTTTTCCCTTTGCTTTTAATAAGCATGGAGTACTTCTGTTGCCACGTTTAGAAAAACGGTATTACAAACTACAAAAAAATTAATGTTTCAAAAATAAATTAAGATACAGTATTCAAATAAATCGCATTTAAAAGTACATTTTTTCCCCTATACGATGGTGTAAAAATTAGAAAAGTGGGCAGTTAAGAAATACAAAAATTTGCAGTAGAAAAATTGCAAAACCGGAAATGCATTTCAAACTTTAAAGTGTTGCCATTCTTAAAATGACGTATGCGTTACGCACAGATACTTTTGGTCTTTATAATATAGATATTGAAACCACATTTTTAATTATTATATAGGTTGGAAAAAAGCGTATATTTTTATTATTATCATTTCGAGTAGTATTTAAAACTTAGAAACAAATTTTTTATTACTTTTTTTATTTTTTTATTTGGGACCGTGTAATAGGTATAGAATTTAATATAAAGAGTAATACGCAAAAAAACCCTAATCAAACTTAAAAGCGTATACCGAATTTTAAAACGTACACTCCAGCAATTATTATGCAAAGACAGTACCGTAACCGATTTCTTTTATGTGTCCCTGTAAATTAATAAAAAATGTTAAGAATGTTCTATTTTAACGTGATCGTAAAGAAATTCAAGAATTTATGCCAGTTTCAAAAGATTTGGAATAGCATAATGTCATTAAAATACTCTTCAATTCTTTTAAGTGTCCCTAAAATTGAAACATTAACAGTACATACTTAATATGTAATAACAAACATGTTTTAATAAACCTAAATAAGTTTTATCAATTGTATAAAAATCCGAGTGTATTTACGGGAATCAGTGCATGGACAGACGGACAAACAAACAAAATGGAAAAGCACTCTTTAACTTTGTTGGAAAATGCTAAAAATCTACAAAAGTACTAAAAATATTACATGTATATAAGAGGGCGTGAGGTTCAAACTTTGCCTTTTCCAGAAAGTAAAATTTTTGCGATTTAAATAAATATCATAAAAACTATTAGTTTTCATTGTAAACACCAAGATTTTACAATGCCAAAACACACGTTAAAACTTTCTTTCTTTCTTTCTTTTTTTCATTTTTTTCTGTAAAATTATAGGTTTTTTTTTCTTTTACGCTGATTTATTAATAGAATAGGTTCATACAGAAAATTCATTTTTAAAAATGTCGATAAAGTGCGTTTTGAAGTTTACGTCCTCATATATATTATATAATTTTAGAGTTACATTTTAAGTGTCGTCTACAAATTTCTAGATAAATAAACCGTATGATTATTAGCGGAAACAATAAAAACTATACGCAGAAAGGATATATATCCAGGATTCTTAGGTTCTCGATGAACCTAAAAAATATTCTAGCACTCCATGTATGTCCCCTCTACTGTGATATCAAAATGACGTACGGGGGCAGATATACTGGGGGTAGATATCAGGCTCTCGTAGAAAGTGAAATTCTGCAGCACTGGATATCTTCCCCCTTCTACTGCAGAGCTCAAAATGGCGGACGGGGGCAGATATACTGGGGGCAGATATCAGGCCCTCGTAGAAAGTGAAATGCTGCAACACTGGATATCTACCCCCATCTAATGCAGAGGTCAAAATGGCGGACGGGGGCAGATATACTGGGGGTAGATATCAGGCTCTCATAGAAAGTGAAATTCTGCAGCACTGGATATCTTCCCCCTTCTAATGCAGAGCTCAAAATGGCGGACGGGGGAAGATATACTGGGGGCAGATATCAGGCCCTCGTAGAAAGTGAAATGCTGCACCGCTGGATATCTACCCCCTTCTAATGTAGAGGTCAAAATGGCGGACGGGGGCAGATTTCATGGGGGAAGATTTCATACATCTGGGGGAATGCTGAAATCTGCCCCCAGTATATCTGCCCCCGTCCGCCATTTTGACCTTTACATTAGAAGGGGGTAGATATCCAGCGCTGCAGCATTTCACTTTCTACGAGGGCCTGATATCTGCCCCCAGTATATCTTCCCCCGTCAGCCATTTTGAGCTCTGCATTAGAAGGGGGAAGATATCCAGTGCTGCAGAATTTCACTTTCTACGAGAGCCTGATATCTACCCCCAGTATATCTGCCCCCGTCCGCCATTTTGACCTCTGCATTAGATGGGGGTAGATATCCAGTGCTGCAGCATTTCACTTTCTACGAGGGCCTGATATCTGCCCCCAGTATATCTGTCCCCGTCCGCCATTTTGAGCTCTGCATTAGAAGGGGGAAGATATCCAGTGCTGCAGAATTTCACTTTCTACGAGAGCCTGATATCTACCCCCAGTATATCTGCCCCCGTACGTCATTTTGATATCACAGTAGAGGGGACATACATGGAGTGCTAGAATATTTTTTAGGTTCATCGAGGACCTAAGAATCCTGGATATATATCCTTTCTGCGTATAGTTTTTATTGTTTCCGCTAATAATCATACGGTTTATTTATCTTGAAATTTGTAGACGACACTTAAAATGTAATTCTAAAATTATATAATATATATGAGGACGGAAACTTCAAAACGCACTTTATCGACTTTTTAAAAATGAATTTTCTGTATGAACCTATTCTATTAATAAATCTGCGTAAAAGAAAAAAAATCTGTAATTTCAGAGCAGGGCGCGAATCATGTGCCAACCAGCGAATCATGTCAGGGGTGGACTCCGAAATTTTTTTTTGGGGGGGCTAACATCTTTTAGCAATTATTAATGCAGTAATTAAGCAAACTAAATACTTTAAAAACTGATAAAATGGATCTGTCTATAAAGGAACCCGATTAAAGCGAAACCTCTTTAAAATGGAGTTTTCCTAAATGGAAAATATTCGTGATCACCGGAAAATAATTAAGAGCGGTATACCTCCGAACCCTGTATTTCCCAAATTATGAATTCATGAAAATTTCATCTTCTGAAGCATTTTTTGTGAATTTTTGAATCTACATAAGAAGATCTACACAATTAATTAAGAGGCTACTTCAGTCAAGCGAAAAGGCCCGTTCGATAATGCTAATCCTGTGGAAGAAATTAAAAAAATATATATCTCGTTTGAATTTACAAGTTTTTAAATGATTTTTTTCATTGAATATTAGAGATTTTTTCGATTTTATTTACAAATAATTTTAGTGAAAACACTTTTATTTTCGGAACCGGTTTCGAAAGTGAAAGCATATTCATGAGAAAAAAACATATAATCAAAATCGAAAAAGTAAGAAACGGCCTGCATACAGATCATCTAAGAAAAAATATTAAAAATATTGAAATTCAATCGAGATATTTTTATAAATCTTTTCCATTGGATTAGCATAAGCTAGCGGGTCTTTTCTCATGACTAAAGTTCCTCTCAATAAAATTTAAAAGAGTTTTGACAGTTAAAATTGTGTTTTAGAAATTTTATGCAATATTTATAACTGCACTTAAATTTTTTATTTTAAATACTTTTTTAGATTTTTATTGAATTACAAAATGTACAAACATAATGGTCTTACTCTAGAATTATAAAATGATACTTAATTGAAAATTTCCCCCCACAATCTTTCAACGCTAAGAAAGCTGAGAAATGCAAATGAAAAACAAATCGTCCTTTTAAAAATATTTTTGTTTGTTCAACCAATTATGCTCTTGAGATAAGATGAAGTAAAGTAGTATTTAGAACGCATTCTAAAATGTATTACTACTAATCGAGTATTACATGCATTTTAAAACAAATTATTTTAAAGGTGCTTTAAAGTGACGCCGGGACATAAAGGGATAAGAAAGCCTACTTAAAACTGAACTTTTCTCCATTCCATAAGATTTAGTCTTAGGTTGTTGTTATGATTAATGTAAAATATAGATAGCATTCTTCAATTCATTAAAAAATAATAATAACTTGATTTATATATTAATAAAGAAAACTGATGGATAGCACATGCGCATTATTTTCTTGGATTCTCATTGCTGTTTTGACATTATTGAACATATTTTGGAAAATGCCATAAGTAAAATTATTCTTGATTCCGTTTAAAATATATATGATGAGTAAAATGTATTAATTAGAGTTAAAACAACTTTCAAACAGCCGATAACTTGACAGAAGCAAACAAAATAAAATTATGCATTGGACATTGATTTAAATTGTATTTTTCCATTCAGAAATAATTTAAAGAGAACGCAACTTTGATTACACAGTATTTCAGTGAAGAGCAAATATTAGCTT
This sequence comes from Maratus speculifer, assembly GCA_964019185.1. Lineage (NCBI taxonomy): Eukaryota > Metazoa > Arthropoda > Arachnida > Araneae > Salticidae > Maratus > Maratus speculifer. The sequence continues at coordinate 29,012 of CAXHSM010000644.1, forward strand.
TCTAAACAACATTTAAAGTTTCCTTAGAATAGATATAAATATAAATCGAATATAATTATATATTCCTAAAATTATTAATTTCATAATGCAGAAACTTATTATTATATTTAAAAAACACTTTAATATATTAATTCCACAGGTTGGATTTTTTGTAACTGATTGTATTTGTAATTTAGTTTTATCAATTGTTTTCCGACGAATTTTTAGATTATTTTAAAGTGATGGCTGTTTTAAACACGATTCAATTCAGTGATGATGTTGTTTCTCGTTAAAACTAACTTTGCCTGATCTTATTTCATTAATAATATGAATTATAAAATTAGTCATTTAGCAATTCGCTATAATTAAATTTAAAATTCTGCATGTGATTATATCATTTCAAGTATAAATCTATTATTATAAACATATATCCATTCATCCTGTATAAGATCATTGCTTTTAAATTATCACGAAGTGACCGACGAAACAAGTGGCAGCTACTTAGTTCATCTGGATACCATTTCCCCCATCTGGTAGGTAAACAGAAAAAAGTGACATAAACTATAAAAGCGGAGAAAAGTGACACGGAAAAAGTTTACGGAAAAAAAAGTTACAGGAAAAAAAGTGACAAGGAATTGATTTTGGGGATTCATTGATCAGACGGTTGGTTGGTTGTTTAGGGTTTTGTGGCACAAAATCCCTTGAGGGACATGCTGCGCCAAGACAACATTGATCAGACGGAGGCTCTTAATTTAGGTAAATGGGTTTTTCATACTGAATTAACGGTTTTGGTCCAATTTTTGGATATACGCCCATATTGAAAAGACGCTTTCCTTATTAATCATTTAATAAATTTTTGAAGGATTTTAGAAGGATTGAATTATTTAGAAGGATTAATTAAATTTGAATTTACAGGGATTTTGTGCAATATTTATAACCCACTCAAATCTTTTATTTTAAATTGTTTTCTTCGTATTTTGTAGAATTATAAAATGTACAAATATGGTGTTCTTACAATATAAATGTAGAAATACAGTCGGCTCTCGTTAATTCGAACTTACTGGGACCATAAGAAATGTTCGAATTATGGTAAGTATGACAGAAAAACATAATTAAAAGAGTTCTTTTACAAAGGAATTATAGTATTTTCTAAATTCATTTCATCTGTTCAAGTTAGAATGTGACTTAATATTAAATTAAAATACATAAATACATAAACCAATTAAGGAATTAGGAACAATCGATATGGAAGAAGAGGTGGATGTGTCATTTACAGACATACAGACAGGCCCGACTAATAAGTTTCTATGCCCTGGGCACTTTCAAATTTTCGTGCCCCCGTAGATTAGTTAATTTACTGATAGTAGTTTTTTCACACATTATACACTTATCCGAAAAAAAGTTTCCTCGAAAATTGAAAAACAATTCCATAAATAAAAATTAAAGAAATTCTACTATTTATTGAAACGTGCTTTTAAACATAAATTGATGTATACTTTTGTCATTTTACCGAATTAATATCACTTTTCGTTCCGCAATTATGATTTTTATGATATAAATTTAGATGAAATAGGAAATGTTTTGTGTTCCACAGAAATTTCCTTCCCAGGGCATAGAACTCGAGTGCCCGTGCGATAGTCAGGGTTTGCATACGGATAATTAGAAAGCGGATATCAAATGGATGGGATTATGTGTATACTAATTCAGAACAATTTTTACTAAAATGAAAGAAATCAAGTTATTTCAAGGATCTGGAGTTTAAAAAAAGGAAAAATGAAAAATTGGAGTTCCCGTTAGTTTGAATTAAACGATGTCAAGAGAAAATGAGTTCAAATTAACTGAAAATTTTAACATTATTCTGCCATTGAAAATTTCGGAACTTAACGTTTAGTTCGAATTAAGTGAAGATTCGATTTATCCGATTTTGAATTAACGAGAGTCGACTGTATTTCCGAATTGAAAAATCCCCATCCCCCTCCCTCAGCGCCAATAAAGCTGAAAAAATACAAAGGGAAAAGAAATTATACTTTTAAAAATATATTTGTTTTGTGTAACTAATAATGCTTTTGGAACAAAATAAAGTAATGTATCTGTAACTCATTCTAAACAGTATTACAACTAATTGACGTATTAAAAGAATTTTATAATGAATAATTTTAATGGACTTATAAGTACCGTCCGTAGATAAAGGGTTAATCGAAGATTATAAAAACCATTAATAAATTAGTGAACCAATTTTATAAGATAGTTTGTGATTTTTTGTGTGAATGGTTATTTTCGAGATTGTCAAAACTACACACTCTCTGAAAATTTTACAAACTTCGACTTTCAGAAATTCTCAAAAGAAATATTTAAAAACAAATCATGGGGAAAATGTTATTTTGTACAGAGGAAATGGTATTTCAAAACAATATTTCTCTGTAAAAAAGGCAAGGCCCGATTAAGCTCTGATGCTATGGGAGGCACAGTGTCATTTCGGGGCCCCTCTTTCATTTGTAAAGAATTTACATTCGAGATACCTGGAAATTCACCACTGCTACAAATATTATTCAAAAGAATGGCTCACTTGATTTCGTATGTATTTCATTAATCAATATCCCCCCCCCCTTTTTTTTTCTTTTTACATTAAAATTGAATACAATCAAGCAAAATATGCTAAAAGAGATTAGCATGGGGCTAATATAAAAAATATAATTGGATGAAAAGATTGAATTAAAAATGTATGCACAACATAAAGTGTCAATATTTTGATATACTTCTTTCAATAACGGCAATAGCTATTTTTTTTGTACATATAAGCTAAATTTAACAATTCTAAAATTCAATATGTAAAATAAAAATTTATCTAAAATAATGTACAAAAACTGATCTTTTACATGAAAAATTAATTTGTTATTTGCATTTACGAAGCACTTAAATAATACAAATTATATATATATGCATATATGCATAATTAATAATTTGAAAAGAAATTAGGTAAAATTTTAGAATTAAGTTAATTCCATGCAAAATTCAGGGCCCCCTGTGTTCTCAATTTTGGCCCCCTTCAAAACTTTCTAAGGGAAGCATGTACTTCTCGTACCTATTCGGTAATCAGTAAATCGGAACTCCCTGGGAGACCCCAATTAGCGCGGGCCGTGCCCTAACTGTCGCATCGTTTGTCCGATAATTGAGTCTGTCTAGCTGCCAGTATCAGATAGACCCGTTGTAGTCCACAGGCTCTTTGGCCTGAAGGCATGGGTATGGCAATCCGTGGTCAAAGAAGGGTTCTTTCTGAATTTCTTAGGAAAACAGGAAGTGCCTGGCTGTTTGTAAAAAGAATGATGAATGAAGTGACAGATTTAGATTAGTACTCACCTCAGTACAAAACAAGAAGAGATAATATTTGTCTTGTTCTATGTTCTATGCAGGGATTCTTTTAGTAATGGTTCTTATGCAGGGATTCTTTTACCAATGGTTCTATGTCTTGGGTGAAAATATTCTCACAACAATTCTGGGAAACATTTTTCCAGTTAACTTGTGAATAATAATTAAAAAATGTGTGCAAGTTCAGATTTGTAATATTATGTAATCTCTATAGTTGTTTGATACGGTGCGGGCCCCATCTTGTTCCCAGTGCCCTTGCCCTTGGGCAGTTTCCCACTGTGCCCCCCCCCCCCCTCTAACCGGCCCTGTGGCCATTTAAAACTAAAAAACTAAAACATAAAAATGAAGTACAAAAAATGAAAAAAATAAGCGTTTTTTATGTGTTTGAACTTTATAAAAAAAAGGTCGGAGATTTTTTTTCTTTCGTTCATATCTTAAAAAATGGCTGAGGTGTGGCAATTTGAATTTCTAGTGTGCACGGCCGGTAACAGGTTTTACGGGCTCCTGGGCAGACTAAACATACGGCCCCCCTCCTACAATTAAACATATGGAAATTTGCCGCTTATTTGAATCACTGTACTATTGAATAAGTCCTTTTTTAATTAAGAAAACAACGTTTGTCATTTGTTTAATCAGCACCGTCTTCTTTAATCGAATCAAATTCTGCTTTACAAACAGTGTTAATATAAAAGGTAAACTTTTTACAAGCTTGACAATCCTAATACTTTTTATACATTTGTAAACGAAAATTTCGGCTAATTTTAGTCAAATTTAAGGAATTAAGAAATATGTCCCCATAAACATAATGCATCTTAGATTTTGATTATAATCAATTGCTAGTTGGCGAGCAATCTCTCTTATGTCCTTAAAATTGTTTTTCAGTACAAATTTTGGCTGCAATCATAGTTAAATAATTTTTTCGGTTATTAATGTCAAAGCTCATATTTAAAATGAAAATGTTGCTAAAATGTATAAAAATTGCAATATTTTTAGGATGATTAGTACTAACGTTAAAAAATATTCAGGGTGCAATATAAAGTTATATATTTATAATTTTAATAATTCTTGAGCGAGTGGATTCCAATTTCATATCCAAAGCTAAAATTTGCTCAAGACTCAAAATTTAAAGTAAAACCATGTTTTAGCTTGGAATATTTACGATTCTTTCTCGAAATCTAGAAATATTTCCCTCAAACTAATAAAATTTTAAGGAAACATTTTCCAATTACATTACTATTTTTATTTTCCTCGATAAAAATGAATGCGTGGAAGATTCTTTTTTTTCCTATAACTAATTTGCAAAGACATACAACTTAACAACTTATAAGCTTAACAACAATAAATAACAACATATAAATACACTGGTGCTTAACAACATATAAATAGTAGGTGTCTCGCCTAGCTTTAGTCGGGATCAAAATATTAGCTTTAAAAACACCTGAAATAAAACCGTTCATTAATTTGAACAACTTTATATTTTTAAACGGAAATCTAGTATAAAAAGCTTGCAGAAGCATTCTTCTGTTTTTCTTTTTTATCGACTACCAATAAATACATTTAAATTATTTTAAAAGATATTTATTATTGTCTAAACAATTTAAAAATTTTATGAAATACAAATGTGGTGATTTCAAACTCCGTGTTTAATTTTCATGCAAAAAGGCTGATATTTAGTGGTAAAAGTGCTGCACATCAAGAGCAATACTGACATGCGTAATTTACGATTTAAGCAAATAATTAGAAAAAGCCCCTACCGCCTCAAAATATAGCCGTAAGGTATATTTGAAAGTTAATTACTATTTTTTAAAAAAAGGAAATCAAGATTAGAAATAAACGCATTTTCATCTAGCCGCTTTTGATGAGTTTTTAATTCAATTTTCAGTAAGCGCCTTTTTAAACAGAATTATGTTACTGTGACTTCTTTTCTTCTCTAACCTCCTCTCCCTTTATGATTCTTTTTTTGTTAGACTTGGTCCCATGAACAACTTGTCAATATAAAAGTTGTAGATAATATTAAGAAGATTTATAATAAATTTAATTGCATTTAATATCTTGTAAACCGACGAAGATATGATTTTTTTTGTTTTATTTTAATCCTTTTAAGGACGTCTTTTGCAGTCTGGAAACGGTTAATCTGAAGGTTCAAACTGACAAACGGTAGCAGTAAATTTTTACTGCAATTTTGATCGCATAATATGCATAACGAAAAGTTTTCGATTATTTTTAAATCAGTTTGTTCAAAAATCGCAGTTTGAATGAATTATTTGACCAGTTTCTGAGCAGAAAAGCCTTGCCCATGAAAGGGTTAAAACATTATTTTGATATATATATATTTGAGCCCATTTTTAACGATGTCAAAAATCTGTCATAGATAAATTTTTAGAACTTTTCTTAGAAGTAATAATAACGGTAATTGATTTTATGTACATCACAATTGTAAAATTATGGGTTTTTTCTGTTTTCACAAATCCCTTCCCCATTTCCAACCTCCTTGGTCTGATTTTGGCCATTAACGAACATGACCGAGATTTTCTTCTCTTTGATTTTATGTATGAGGTTGCAAGAGATTTATGCAAAATTGTAGAAATTACGTGGATATATACAGAAGTGCAAAAATCTAGGCGCCAGCGGCTCTCATCGCTAAAAGAAAAAAGCTTTCCTCATTGAAACTTCAATAGCACTTATGTTGAAAATGATATGCAATCGAAGATATAATAATAATAATAATAATAATAATAATAATAATAATAATAATAATAATAAAATAGTAATAACAATAATAACATTTTTCTGCGTTTCTAATCAGAATTTTTTAAGTGTAATATTTTCAAAAAGCATAATTATGTGAAAACGCAAAAGTTTAAATTATTTTGAAACCCATTCCCATCAATTCGATATTTAAAAAGAAAAAAAATCTTTGAAAAATCTACTTAAGCCTTATTTACCAGAGTAAAAAGTTCCTTAGACTGCTAATGTACAAAACTTCTTTGTATTGTAGGACTTTTAGAAGAGGTGTCTACAAGCATTCTCACGTTGAACTCTTTTTAAAAGGGGATTCAAATGCTGAAATTTAATATCCTGCGTTGAGGAGCATTGCATGCGGGAATGGGTGCAGAAGAATTAGAGAAACATTTTTGTTGAGCTTTTTTTGTCAATCTCAGGGACTGATCATTGTTCGTTTTTACCTGTCTCTCCAACATAGATCAATAAAAGGACTAGCCCTGTGAAAAGAAAAAAAAATCTTACTAACTCGTGTATAAGTCGACCGACTCCTATTTTTAACTCCCAAATTTTGTGTAAAATTCTTCGACATTTACACTAGTATATACGGTATAAATAAATAAATAAATATGAACAGATAAATATTTATATAAAGTTTTAAACTGGGGGGGGGGGGGCTTTGGATTCTATTACTCATGATGGGCATGGATCTGCAAAAAGTTTTCAGAAATTTCAACATAGGGGGAAATATAATAGGTATAGTATTCTTTACGAAATCTACCTATAAAAAATCCTGAAGAGATGTCTGGAAACGAATTTGCCTGAAAGGTTAAATGTCAATATCGTTTAAAATTGAAAAAAATCTTCTTAAAGATGAATGTTTGTTTACGCGTGTGTGATTTGTCTTTTCGTATTTAGATTTTAAATTCTGGGTGAAAAATTTTAAGTATTTCAAAAATAAATAAATAAATAAATAAATAAATAATACGAAAGTGTGAGTTTCAAAAAATTATTTTTTTTTTAATAGATTGTCATTTTCAGAGAGATAATTGAACGTAGATATGCTGCTTTGGTACCTTTATTTTTTTTATGTTTTTGATTTCAATATTTATGATGTCAATTTTTAAACATCGCAGAAAAAAAAATCACAAACGGAATCGACGACGGAAATTAGTGCATTAGTTAATGAGATAAAACTGTCGTATAAATCGTAAAAATGCAGCAGAGCAACGCCACCTGTTGAGCGATTTGAACCAAAAACTAATCAACATCAATCTATATCAGGGACTACCAGGATAATAAATTTTCATTAAATTCCGTGTATTTGTTCCTGAGATGGAGTTGTTGCAAAAATCGTGAAAAATGCAGCATAGCAGCTCCACCTATTGAGCGATTTACACCAAAACTAGTCAGCGTCAATATATATGAATGACTACCTGAAGTAAACTTTTATTAAATTCCGTGCATTAAGGGTGGATTCGAAAAAATATGTTCCAACTCTCAACAGCTCGAAATTTTCTGATACATTTTCAGACTCATTTTTAAAAGTAGAAACATGAAATTTGCTAAGATGATTTTTGAAGATGCCGTGTGATTTAATTTCCCCCTCAATTCATTAGAATTGGATTTATAAACAATTATTTTCTCACTCTGATCTTTTATTTTTATTTTATTTTATTTTTGTTTTGTTTTCTGTTTTAGATCTTCCGCTTCAAAAACTTCGGTTCAAAACGTCATCTTTGACAGACTTTTTTTTTTTTTTTTTTTTTTTTTTTTTTTTTTTTTTTTTTGCAATATTTTCTCCATTTATCAAAAACTCAATAAGCACGGCACATTGTGTACTTTCTTAATAATAGAATTTGCCAGTTTGATGCACTTGAGAGCAAAAAGGAATTTAAAAATAAATCGGAATATAAGAAATTTGGTTTGGAATACACCCTTAATTCTTGAGACAGAACGATAGCAAAAATTGTGAAAGATACAGCATAGCAGCGCCACTTCTTGAAACATTTACACTAAAATGTAAACAAACATCAGTTCATATCAAGGACTAACTGAATCGGAAGTTTGATGGAAATATGCGTATTAGTTATCAAGATATAGCTGTTGAGTAAATCGTAAAAAAATGCAACATAGCAGCGCAACTTACTGATCGATTTTACACCAAAAACTAATTACCACCAAGTGTATTTCAGGGACTAACTGAATATAAAGTTTTGTGAAATTCTGTTTATAAATTCTTGAGATAGAGTGTCCACAAAATTTATGTCACAGAGAGACATTTCGTAAACACGTGTTTTTTGGAATCTTTGACCCCCTAAAACGTGTAAATCTGACGAAGATCGAAATTCAAAAATTTTTATGAATCCATCCTTTTTTCCAGGTAGAGGTAGAATAAAGAAAAAATACGAATATTGCATAGATCCTGATAAGAGATTAGGTTTTCGTTTAAAAGTATAAATTCTGACAAAATTCGGTAACATGTTTCGGTAACAAATTTGATGTTTATTAAACCCTTGAAGGGCAGTGGCTCATTTTTCATCACTTAATTCACTTAACCGCCCTAAATTAGATAAATCGGTTTTTATGCAGAATTATCCAAAGTGTGTCAAATTTTGGATATAGGTTCTTTCTGATAAGGCTTATATATAGTATATAATGCCTAAAGAGATTTGGGAATTTAATGGTTTAGCATAGAGGGAGAACGGGGGAATAATCTTTCTTAAATTAAATTAATAGGTTTTTATGCAGAATTATCCGATTTGTTTGGAATTTTTGACATAAGTTGATTATGATAAGAAATATCTCTGATTAGTTATGTGATTTTTTTTTTGCTTATTAATAAAGGGGGGGGCAATTATCTCGCCTCAAATTAGATAAATCGTTTTTTATGCAGAATTACCCGATGTATTTCTTTTAAATGTAGGTACTTTCAGGTGAATACCTGAATAGTTCTAAGACTTTAATGGCTAAGTATAGAAGGTGAATCGAATACAACCCCCACCCCCTTAAATTAAATAAATGTCTTTTTACGCAGAATTATTGGATTTGCTTCAAATTTTGGATTATAGATTCATTGTGATAAGGTGTATCCCTGATTAGATATAGGATTATTTTGCTAATTAAAAAGGGACGAGTGATTATAACCTCCCCTTAAATTAGTTAAATTGTTTTTATGCACACTTATCAGATGTATTTCATATTTTGGATATAAGTTCTTTTTCATAAAATGAATCCCGGAATAGGTTTTAGGGTTTAAAAATCACCCCAGGAAATGAATATTATATGTTCTTTTTTGTTGCCAAAATATTTTCCAAAATATATTCTTAATTTAATATTTTATGTGTTAAAAACTGACAATCTATGAGTAACATTTAAAGATAAATTGTCAATCACATAAGGAACTAAGACTTTCAATAAACGTTTAAAATGGATTGCATATTCTCTATCGTCTGTTAAATGTTGAATTTTGATACTTATCATTATTTTCATTAGTATTTATGTGTTTATATATTTTGATTCTTTTTAATGTGTCAATTAAATAGCTCTCGTTAGAACTTTTTTTTTCTTTTGTTCAGCGCAAAATAATTTGTTAAGAATGTTTTTTTTTTTTTTTTTTTTTTTTTTTTTTTTTTTTTTAACAATGTTAATTTAAAGCGAAAACCAAAAGCTAAATTTCGAAAATTTTAAGTTTACAAAATGTAACGAATATTGTTAAATGTTAAATGTTTTGTTTTATTCGCTCTTTATTTTGTTTTTTTAGAATATTTTTTTTAGAATTTTCCTTTTTTTTCAAATAAATGAGAATTTATTTTATATAATGCGTCGATTAAATTTAATTTTTTAACATCAATAAAACAGTGAGAGCTGCTGATTTAAAACATCAATAACATAAAAAAAAATTGTATAAATGTTGCTTTAAATTACTGAATATAGTTTCATATACAACTATATAAAAAAAGGAGGAGGATTTCAGATTATAAAATGAATTACATACTATATATATGTATCTTTTTATAACTCAAGAGGGCAGAAACAGCTATAACCTTTCACATGAATTTTCACTTCATATAAATCATTAAAAATTTTAATAATTTAAAAAAATTCAATAGTGAAGACACATACCCTATTAATATATTTTATCATAATAGGAAAGTTCTACTATAGTTCAGAACTATTATATAGAATATATAGAACTATTGTATAGAATAGTTCAGAATTATTATATAGAACATTCAGTTATCACTTCATTTTGTTAATGGTTGAAAGCGTTATTGTTGTATATGCAAATTTAGAAAACAAGGAAAATCCAAAAGTAAATAGTATAATATAGAAATCTTAACAAACATATGCAAATGCAAATAACAATACTACTAATAATAATTCGCTCCAAAAATTGCTAAAATTACCTTTCTTTGAGATATTTTGAACCTTTTACGTACAATCGTAGAAGAAAAAGGTAACCACCCCCTATCAACTGTGCAATAAATTATTTTAGTAGAAAGTTGCTGTTAGCAAAAGATAAAAAATAATGTCTACTTTTAAATGATGTATATAAAATCGTTTAGGGGGCCATTTTCATATAAAAATAAATCCAAATTTTGTCCTTTAACAAATAATTTTGCCACCATAAATAGATTTTGCACCCTTAAATTAGCCTAAATTCAAATTTTCATAAATTTCTTATTGTACAATTAATTTCCAAGAAATTAATTATTTTAAAACAAGCATATTTTAGAGACTGCATCTAAATTGAAGTTATGTACTCAATTATTGGAATGCTACAGAATGATTGTCTCTTCTATTAATGTATATTATTTTTTACCAATAAGACCATTTTAGTCGCTTAATATCTTTCGGCTATAGTCACGACATATGTTTCGTTAAAATGGGTAATACATGTATATATATATATATATATATATATATATATATATATATATATATATATATATATATATATATATATATTAGGCATAATTTAAACCAAAAATTTGAAATATCTTGTTAAAATTGGGTACCGCCGTTGAAAAAAAAAAGTTTCGGTTCGTTTTAATATGTACATGTCACCTCCCCCCACTTAGCACATTTTATATGCATCATTTAATAGTGCACTTTATTTCCAATCCTTTGGTACCAACAACTTTCTTCTACAATAATTTGTTGAGGCGTTAGTATGGTGGGGTTTTTTTTTGGGGGGGGGGGAGCTATTCCCATGCCTGTATGCTATTCTTTTCACTCAAAACATGAAATTTTTAGCTTATGAAGTTTTTCACCGTATACACGTCCTTTTATAACTTGTTTTTGTATTTTATATTTTTAAATTAATTTAATTGTAAAGTACTTCTTTATGTGAAATTATATTCAATCTAAAGTTAACAAAATACTATTTCTATAAAATTCAGTTACAGATATTATTAAAATTAAATTTTATTCTACATCTAAAAAATAAAAAAATAATAAAAATAAAGATCTTTTATTGTAATAAAGTTATTAAGGTTTTAATGCTTCTATTCCAATATGAAAAAAAAGCAGAATTGATTGCACTTTTACTCAAACATAGAATATTTTCCCCAAACCTAAATCTGACGTCATTTTCATGATATCAAAATTTAAATATACACCTTTCATATCTGTATTCACTTTTTAAAGAAAATCGATAATTTAATTTGATCATTTTGATTCAAAACTTGAAGTCTCGATAGCTATTAACTGAAACAGATACTAAACTATCCATATACTTTTTTAAAGCATAAATGAAATTTTATAAAAGAAACAAACATTCACTGGGTTTTATAACAGACAATATTCTTGACACAACGTAGTTTAATTATTTTTTTTCACTTTTAATAAAAAAATGGCAACATAAAAATCCAGTAGTCTTGTTTTTTTTTCGGTTTTTTTCCCTTTGCTTTTAATAAGCATGGAGTACTTCTGTTGCCACGTTTAGAAAAACGGTATTACAAACTACAAAAAAATTAATGTTTCAAAAATAAATTAAGATACAGTATTCAAATAAATCGCATTTAAAAGTACATTTTTTCCCCTATACGATGGTGTAAAAATTAGAAAAGTGGGCAGTTAAGAAATACAAAAATTTGCAGTAGAAAAATTGCAAAACCGGAAATGCATTTCAAACTTTAAAGTGTTGCCATTCTTAAAATGACGTATGCGTTACGCACAGATACTTTTGGTCTTTATAATATAGATATTGAAACCACATTTTTAATTATTATATAGGTTGGAAAAAAGCGTATATTTTTATTATTATCATTTCGAGTAGTATTTAAAACTTAGAAACAAATTTTTTATTACTTTTTTTATTTTTTTATTTGGGACCGTGTAATAGGTATAGAATTTAATATAAAGAGTAATACGCAAAAAAACCCTAATCAAACTTAAAAGCGTATACCGAATTTTAAAACGTACACTCCAGCAATTATTATGCAAAGACAGTACCGTAACCGATTTCTTTTATGTGTCCCTGTAAATTAATAAAAAATGTTAAGAATGTTCTATTTTAACGTGATCGTAAAGAAATTCAAGAATTTATGCCAGTTTCAAAAGATTTGGAATAGCATAATGTCATTAAAATACTCTTCAATTCTTTTAAGTGTCCCTAAAATTGAAACATTAACAGTACATACTTAATATGTAATAACAAACATGTTTTAATAAACCTAAATAAGTTTTATCAATTGTATAAAAATCCGAGTGTATTTACGGGAATCAGTGCATGGACAGACGGACAAACAAACAAAATGGAAAAGCACTCTTTAACTTTGTTGGAAAATGCTAAAAATCTACAAAAGTACTAAAAATATTACATGTATATAAGAGGGCGTGAGGTTCAAACTTTGCCTTTTCCAGAAAGTAAAATTTTTGCGATTTAAATAAATATCATAAAAACTATTAGTTTTCATTGTAAACACCAAGATTTTACAATGCCAAAACACACGTTAAAACTTTCTTTCTTTCTTTCTTTTTTTCATTTTTTTCTGTAAAATTATAGGTTTTTTTTTCTTTTACGCTGATTTATTAATAGAATAGGTTCATACAGAAAATTCATTTTTAAAAATGTCGATAAAGTGCGTTTTGAAGTTTACGTCCTCATATATATTATATAATTTTAGAGTTACATTTTAAGTGTCGTCTACAAATTTCTAGATAAATAAACCGTATGATTATTAGCGGAAACAATAAAAACTATACGCAGAAAGGATATATATCCAGGATTCTTAGGTTCTCGATGAACCTAAAAAATATTCTAGCACTCCATGTATGTCCCCTCTACTGTGATATCAAAATGACGTACGGGGGCAGATATACTGGGGGTAGATATCAGGCTCTCGTAGAAAGTGAAATTCTGCAGCACTGGATATCTTCCCCCTTCTACTGCAGAGCTCAAAATGGCGGACGGGGGCAGATATACTGGGGGCAGATATCAGGCCCTCGTAGAAAGTGAAATGCTGCAACACTGGATATCTACCCCCATCTAATGCAGAGGTCAAAATGGCGGACGGGGGCAGATATACTGGGGGTAGATATCAGGCTCTCATAGAAAGTGAAATTCTGCAGCACTGGATATCTTCCCCCTTCTAATGCAGAGCTCAAAATGGCGGACGGGGGAAGATATACTGGGGGCAGATATCAGGCCCTCGTAGAAAGTGAAATGCTGCACCGCTGGATATCTACCCCCTTCTAATGTAGAGGTCAAAATGGCGGACGGGGGCAGATTTCATGGGGGAAGATTTCATACATCCCTAATTTAACACTAAAAAGGCCTGAAATTTTAGTTAAGTATTATAAAAATATTTCGTAGAATGTACCAGAATTTTAATTTGAGACATTTTTTGTTTTTATTTAACTGTTTTCTTTTTTTGTGTGTGTGTGTTTTCAGGGAAGCGGTTAAATTGATTTTATAATGGGTTTACACCGAAATATATACATATGGTAGTGGTCAAAGTGACTGGCCACGATTAATTCTTTCCGGCAAAATTATAAATTTGTCACCGGAATTTAGAGAAATTATGAGTCCCTTAATTTAAGCTTTCACTGTAAAAGGAAAATTTTATTAAAATATTATTGGTGCCATTTGCAAGTTTGTTATTAAAATTAGGTACCCCGGACTGGGAACTTTGTGTTAACCCTTTCCGGCAGGGGCAAAATCTATTAGTAAAATGAGAAATTATCGACTGACACCGGAATTCACAAACGATTTTTTAGATATTTTGAATTCCTTAATTTAATCTTTTATTGTAAAAGCAAAATTTTACTGAAATATAATTGGTGCCATTTGCAAGTTTTTTTTTTGTTAAAATTAGGTATCCCAAACTGGGCACATTGTGCCGGAAAGGGTTAAAGAATAATGAGAGTAAGTTTGAAAATTTGAAAACTGAATTTATAATTTTTGAGTTTACTTTTATAATTGGTATTTTCTCTTTTAGCACAAATGCATGTAAAATTTAATGAATATCATTTTTCTTCTCAAAATTTAACTTATGAAATAATGTTACAAAGTTTTAAGAAAAATTTTAAGAAAATTTTACAGGGTTCGCACAACGTTACCACTAAATGTTTACAGTATTTTCAATGTATTTCACTGCAGAAAAATATTGCGAAAATTGCGAATCGAGGAGGTGTTTGCGAATTCTGTTTCTTAAAAATTAAATATTAATTTACTTATTATTAATAGTGGTGCCAGAGTCCTTACAAAATATAAGGAGTGTGCGAACCCTGTTTTAAATACATATATTTTATTAAAGTATTTTTTTAATCAAACTACTGGAATAATGTAGTAATAAAAATGTAATATTATAAATATTTCGAACATTATCAACAAACTAAAATTTCAACTAAAAACTATATTGCTATCTGTGATTTAATTTGATTTATGTAAAATTTGCTTTCATATCTTTGTCTGTTTTTCTGAAAATTATCTCTGAATGCGAAAGTTCATTACTCTTTCACTTATACTAAAGTTAAACGATCGCGAATAACGATAGTCATTGAACAAAATGTATAGAGTGATGAAAAGTAACAACCCTAAGGAAGAATGAGAGTTAGTTAGGAAATCTGCATTTATAATTTATTAATTTACTTTTATAATTGGTATTCCCCCTTTAGCAGAAATGCATGGAAAATTGAATGAATATATATATATATTTTAAAAATTAGCTTATGAAAGAATTTTACAAATAAATAGTTTTTAAATATCTACATTTTAGTAAAGCATTATTTTTAAACAAATTACTGGAATATTACTGTAATAAATATGTAATATTATAAATATTTAAAACGTTATCAACAAACTAAAATTTCAACTGAATAATGCATTACTGTCTGAGACTTAGTTTAATATATGCGAAAATTGCTTTCCTATATTTGACTGTTTTTCTGAAAATTATCTTTGAATGCGAAAGCTCATTACTCTTTCACTCATACTAAAGTTAAAAGATCCCGAATAAAGATGGTCATTAAACATAATGTATCAAGTGATGAAAAGTAATAACCCTAAAGGAGAATGTGAATTAGTTAGGGAATCTGCATTTATAATTTACGAGTTTACTTTTATAATTGGCATTTTCCCCTTTAGCAGAAATGCATGGTAAATTTAATGAATATAAATTTTTATTTCGTGTAAATTTATTTTTGAAAGAACGTTGCAAATTTCAGTTTTAAATATATAACAATTTTTAAACGATCGAGAAAACACATTGGTGATGGCTAGCTTCCGCCTTTTAAAGACAGAGCTTCGCTAGTGGGCGTTATAACTGCATGCTACATTGATTATTAAAATATTTTCTGGGTTTGCGTGTATATTATAAATAACATACAGGGTCCATAATACAGAGGCTAATATAGAAGTAGTTTTGAAAAAAAATACTTGTTTTCAACGGTCTATTTAATATTTCTGTGCTTTG